>OY987255.1:73531469-73849379 GCA_963920725.1 Rhamphomyia laevipes | reverse complement strand
CGTTTCTTTTTTACCGTTCCGTTCTTGTTAATATTTAAAATTATTTGTTTATACAAATAATTTTTGAATATTAAGCATATTCAATAATTGAATATATTAAAAATATTAGTTAAGTGTAGGAAAGATAATTTTAAGTTTAGCAAGGAAATTTTTATGAATATTTCTTGCTTATTCTATTATGTATTTATAGGGTAGGTATGGTAAATGATGGACAATCATTATGTATAATTGGCATTATATAATCAAGCCTTATAAATTATTGGATGAGACGTTATCAAGATCTCTTGTGATTACCTTGTCATTATTGAAGAAAAAAAAGTGTGTTAAGAATAAAAAATTAAATAATATCGAAGAAATTATTTTATAAAAAAAAACTTGTTTGTGTAATTTTAATAAATATGAATAAATCGATCAAAAATACAATGTTTTTTGAATCGTCACGGATAAAAAGGCGGCAAGTAATGTATTCACACCGGTAGCCGCTGCACGCGGTGCTCCAACTAAATTGGGTGTTTGTCAGTTGGTTTACGTTCGCACTGACATTTTTTAGCTTGATCTCCATATTTTCTGTGGTACCAGCAATGTGTTTGCGAATCAGATGTGGCTGACGGAGAACGAACTTTATTCGAGTGTCGGCTCGTACTACGCGATCTTATTTGTCGGTTTCTACATATATTGCGGCCTGTGCGGTTTGTGAATTATTATTCGTACCGAAATCCAGCTTTGCCACCATTGCTTCAATGCGTGCTAAACGTGCGTTGAATTCGGACGTAGGCATGGGTGCTTTGTTGTCGCGGCTGAAGTAGTAGATGATCCGGCGATCGCATATACTGACGCGTTTTGCTGAGCTTCGTGAATCTTATCGGCAACGTAGGCTAATTCGCTAAGCGGCTTGTATGTATGATTTGTGGTACGCTATATGTATGATTTGTGGTAATTTGCGCAACCACCGGTTTTTTATGATATTGTCGCCGAACGTTTGACTGACAATTGTTTCATTGACCGTAATAATTCTGAAGGGCTCCTGTCACCTATATCAGATTTTGATATTACTGATTCTAGTCGCTTTATTTCGGAAACTGAATGTCGTTTGATTAATACGGATTTCAAGTTTTCGTAGCGATTTGTGTCTGGCGGATTAGTTAAAATGTCAATAATGGATTCACAAGATTCGGAAGGTAACGCGGAAATAGTGAGGCAATATTTCGTGTCTTGATTTGTTATGCGGTACGCCTGAAATTGAGTTTCGGCCTGTTTGAACCAAGTCGACGGGTTCGTTGGCCAAAAAGGTGATAATCGGACGCGTACCGAATCTATTCTACCTTCATTGACTGGGTTCGAGTTATCCGTTCCGTTATCTGTATTGTCATTTTTAGCGTTTGCGTTATCATTAACCCATTTGTAAGACTTTGGGCCAAGTTAACAAAAAAAATAAAACCAACATTTAAAATTGTTACGAATTTTTAATTTAATATTGAAAAAAATTAAACGTTATTCTTGGATGGTCCAAAAAAAATATTAAAAATGTAACGCAATTTTTGAACGATAACTGTATTATATAGAAATTATTAAGAAAATTAATAATTGTAATCCAGAAAAATTTATATAAATCGGCGAAAAAAATATATATGTGTGTGTTGGAAGCTATATGTTTGCAATTAAAACTTTTGAATAATAATAACATCAGCTGTTGCGGGCAAATATATAAAATTATAATTTATTGTAATTTTTGAAATTTGTTTTTCAAAAAAATGATTTTAGTTACAAAAAAATTTAAATTTGTATGAATTTTTATATTTTATATAATTTAATAAAAAAAATTATAATTAATAATACGTATTATTACTTTGAAATACCTATATGTATTTTAATATTTTTATATGTACACATAATAGAAAAACGTTATTTATATATAAAAAAATAATTCTTAATTCTAAAATATTTCTATGCAAAAATTTTAATTTGTTTGTGTAATTTTAAATTATTCAATTGAATTTTGATTTTTTCAAAAGATAATAAAAAAAATATGTTTAAAATAATGAAAATTATTACAATTACGCGTTTTTCATAAATTTTCAGACAATTTTCTAACTTTTAAAAAAAAAATTATTTAAATGTCGAATTTTAAATTTTATTTTGACCAAAATATTTATAAAAAATTTAATAATTTTAATAGTATTACAATTGTATAATTTTACAATTTTAGTAAAAAAAAATATGATTTAAATATTAATGATTTACAATTTTATGATTAAATATCAATGTAATTTATAACGCATAAAATTTTATAATTTTTGAAATAATAATATATATAAGGAAAATTGTTACTTGTTGTTAAATGACATAATAGACTCTTTTAGTCTCTTAATTATTTTATCAGTTACAGTTAAAAAAAAAAAACATCATACGATATCCCCACCACTATAAAGGTTATCTCATCATTTTTCATTATTGACTCGAATGATAAAATATTAAAATTCATTCTAACACTATCAGTAAAGAATAGCACAAGTCTTTTTATCGTGAATAAATTCGTAAAACAATTAAAATCAGTCACGTCGGTTAATGATTGGTACAGTTTTATATAGTTCATCTGCTCTATATCTATATAGTTAATAAAACTATCAATTATTTAAAAAAAAACAATAAAATAATAGTTATTAAATACTATTTAATAATTTTATAATAAAATATAAACTTAAAATCTAATATATTGCATAAAAATATAATTAGATAATTAATAAAACTATAATTGTATGATATTTAATAAAAATATCAGTTAAGTTTCAATAATTGGTGAAATTCAGTAGAAAATCTTTGTAGTTTTTTGTTAACGAAAAATAAATATAATCAAAGTAAATTAAAATTAGAATCATAAAACTAAGATCATTTTATATCATTTATAAACGTTTGAATAAAAAGGTTATATTGTTTGAACTTATTATTAAATTGTTTAAGTGAATCCTTAAACGAAGGAAGATCCTTTTTATACAACCTATCCTACTGAGTCATCTCAGGGCAGCTACCCTTACAGCAAATGGTCCTTCGAACCGGATCAGGTCGTACAGGAAAGGATACAGCAGGATATAAGGATTCATTTGGTACAGGTTGGTCGTTCTAATTTTATTTTATTTTCTATATATTTCTATATACTATATAAAGTGAATTCTAATTAAATTTTGTAAATTGTAAATTGCTTCTTTACATTGAATTCATATATTAAAATTATATATTTAAAATTAAATTTACATTAAATTCAGAGTTTTAAAAAACTGAATTTATATTTATATCGCTGAAAATCATAAAACGGGAAATTGCATTTTTTTTAATAAATTTGGTTGTATCTAAGACGGCATTTACCGTTCATTTTATTTGCTTTAATTGTTAATATTATAATTCTAACAAAATTATAATATTATAATAATTATTAATTTTCATACTTACGCGCATATTGTCATATATACATACCTATATGGATAAATATTTTTTCGTATTATCATAATTTATAGTGCATTTGAAAATTAAAAGGCACTTATATACAAAATAATAAATATTTATACAAAAATAAATATTCTTTTTTGTGGCATTTTTACCTGTAGTTTTATTTTCATTAATTTTCAATATTATAATATAATTCTAATATATAATAAAATTATTAATTTTCGAATATTTTCATATATACACGAAAATTAATATTAATATATATACATATTTATATCAATTTCATATTATAATAATTTATATTATATTTGAAAAAAAAAAAAAAGTTGGTATATATGGTATACAATAGACATATACAAAAAATAATTTCTTTGTGGGTACACGCTCCATAATAACACAAGTGTATATTTTTGTTTAAAATTATTACAAATAATTTTTGTTTATATACAATTAATTATATATTTTCGTTATTATAAATTGTGTGGGTCATCCATTTATAACCACGCAACTTACAATAAAAATAATTTTATTTTGGGATCATCCATTTATAACATCGAAAGTATAATAAAAATAATTATATCTGAGAATATAAAAATATAACATCGTTAATCAATAATTAAATTATTTTTTTTGGTGTTATATATATTATTAAAGACATCCATAAATAAATTAAATTAACTAATTTATAGTTAACTAAAGTTTTAAGCCTCAATCTTTCTTTATTAAATAAATTGGTGTTTTAATATTAATAAAATAAATTAATTTTTTAATTAATCTTCCTAACATTTTGTGTATAAATTTCCGAAATATAATTGTTTGTACAATTAACTTTATTTTGCCGAATTAAAAATACATTTTTTTATATATAACGCATATATATCCTGTATCAGATTATCGTATCTATAATCACGTGACGGTGAATTCACATATAAAATCCATTTAACTCAATTTTTTTTGATTTTTGACAATTGCTGTTAAAACAGTAGCTTATATATATTTCAACGTTAATCAATAAACATTTCCTAGTTTACAATGCTTTAGATAAAGTCATCGATCGCTTTCAGGTAATTAAACAAAGTTTTCTTGACAAGCCCAAAAATAAGATCAGCCCAGGTTGGTTGAAAAATATTAAAGAGGAATTAGAATCTCGATGGTTGATTTTAGAAAGCGAAATGGAGAAGGCGCCCTCAATGTTCGCTGAGGACGAGGAAGCATTAAAAGATTATCGGTTGGTGTTCTAAATGATTATTTTGATATTATTGGAGAAATGATTATTTTGATATTATTGGAGAAATTATTGATTACTTAGATACTTTTGCTATAAACACTAAAACTTCGCAACTGCAAACCCAACCTCTCAGTGAAGCTGCACCTGTCAGTTCACCCAAGGTTCGATTACCTCCACTGTCAGTTGAAAAGTTCACGGGAGAATATAGTAAATGGCGATCTTTTCGAGACCTTTTTTCGTCTATTATAAAACATAACGCCACCTTGACTCCAGTTGAGAAGTTATACTATTTATCTAGTTATTGTGAAGGTAGGCCAAAGGATATTGTTCTTAAATATCCGTTAGAATCAGCTAGCTTCGACTCAGCGTGGAAAGCGCTTATCGCTGAATACGAAAATCCACGTGTTCTGGTCACTGCTCAGCTAAAACAATTATTCGCGTGTCCGATTGTAAAATCTGAATCCGCATCGGCCCTGCGAGAATTACAAAATACTTTTAATGACAGTATCAATTCATTACAAAATTTAGAAATAAATACCATACATTGGGATCCAATTTTAGTGTTCATGGCTACACAACGATTACCGATGATTTCTCATACGTTGTGGGAATCAACATTAGATTCCACCTCTAGCTTCCCGACATGGGAACAGTTAAATTCGTTCCTCTCTCAAAGATTTCGAACACTTGAAGCAATTGACACGAAACGCACCGATTCCCAATTACATAATGTTAATCACAAGGAGAAGCGCATGACTTCTGTTAAATCATATCAGTCCTCTTCGCACAATATGTGTTCAATTTGTTCAAAATCGCAACATTCAATCATGCAATTTGACATGTTTAAATCTTGGTCTCCGACTAGTCGATTTGACTATGTTAAACAAAATAAATTGTGTATCAATTGTTTGGGTTCACACAAATTTCAACAATGTACATCTAAAGGGGTGTGTCGTTATTGCTCACGTAAACACCATTCCTTATTACATTTTCAAACCGCAAATCAGTCCGCTGTACAACAAACATGCGCGACTTCAAAAATTAATTTGAATAACAATCAAAAGGCGAAAAAACCTCGGTCAAAAACAGACCATCAAGTAGATCCGCCCTGTTCAACGCAAGCCTCTGGTTCACCAAACAGCTCATTAGATATTAATACTGTTTCTTATTTCACGCAACAAAGCAATAAAGTTTTATTAGCAACGGCATTAGTTCATATCGTGCAAAAAGGGAGGATTCATATCGCTAGAGCATTGATCGATCAAGGTTCAGAAACGTCTTTCATGACTCAGTCTCTCGCACAACTATTAAAGTTGTTGTATATAAATGCACTGCATTATCTCAACCTAAGTTGACCATGCGTCTATTCAGACCTTTAAGACCATGCGTTTAATCAGGCCTTTAGATACTTAAGTCTAAACGTGCCTAAACTTAGTCTCCAAAAGCTTTTCAAATTAAGGTTGTATTGGTGAGTTGCATGTAACCTAATGCATTTTACCTGCAACCCATATAATTTCAATGTAACGGTATTGAAATTATAATTATATTTTGCTGAATTGCAGAAATGAAATCCCATAAAAGCGGTGCAAATCCATCGATTGTTTGTCATTCAATTAACTTGCTTTGACTAATTAACTACCCCCCACCAGTGGTAAGGAGTTAATTAGATAAAAAAGAAAGGATTGAAAGTAAACAGTATAATTAAAATTAACAGATAAAGTAGTAAAGTAAAAAGTATAGTTTGAGAATAATAAATAAACATATAAAAGTATAAAAAGGAATTTTATTTGAAGTAATCATCTAGAAGATTTAATCCAAAAGAGGACATAAGATAAATTATATAACATAAATGTTATATAACATTTGGCGCAGCCGGTAATCCAGAAAACTACGTTTTTCTGGTACGAATCTACGTTTTCGCACGGAATCAACGAACTAAATTTCAACTTAGTCGCTGATTTCTACCAATGGACAGGGACAAGAAACAGTATACAGTCTATAATAACAATAAGAAGCAGAAGATAAAGGAGAAGGATTAAGACGAAGCAGCAGAGTAAAGAAAAAAATTAACTAATATCAAAAGAAAGCATTTAAAGTTATAAATGCACGTACGAAAACGTCGAAATGAGATACGATATATAAAAAATAAACCAAATAGTAAAAAAATTAACACGGTATTAAAGAATATAATTTAAAGAAATAAAAACTATTATTTAAAAAATAAGAATGAAAAAAAAGAATAAAAAAAAAATAATACGGTAGAAGGTTAAAAGGTGGTTATTTTTTTTTATATATAAAATCAAAAAAAATAACAGTATATAGAGAATAAATCAAATAAAAAAAAATATACACAAAAAAACAAAAAAAAAACAATAAGTGAAAAAATTAAGTAAAATAAAACATTAAAAATTCCTTTTGTGATTGTGAAAAAGTAATTATAAAGTACAAAACAAACAATTAAAATAAAATCAATTACAAGTTCAATATTATAATAACAATACAATAAAATATAAAAAATATGGTATTTCGGTCGTCATCAGTACACTCTCCAGTACATCAGCAATGTCATCACTATCCACAAAAAATGACGATTTATTTGTTGAAAGACGCAGTTAGTTGGTTTTATCATCAATTATCTGGTAAATGCGTAGGTAACTAAAATATAAATAAGAATTTAGTAAATAAGAGTATCAATAATGGAAACAATTTTTTTTTATAAAAATAATATTAATTTATATCATATAATGATTTAAATAATTAACTAAACAAAGTTGCATTTTTAAGTATTGAAAGTAAAGTCTTATTCGCGTTAAAATGTTTCGTAGGCAGACAATTAATTTCGATGGTCAAAATAATGAGTATGTTCCTAACAACGGTTTTCTAACTGTTATTGAAACATTTGAAACTTTTTTAATACACGTACCAAATTTCTCGGGAACTGGGGATAGTCCTGTTTTAGATTTACAGAACTTTCTAACTCTAGCTGAAGAAGCTTATTACATAACTGAAGAGTCGGGTAGAAAGCATTTTTTAACAAATTTAGTAAGGAGTAAATTACGAGGCAAAGCAAATTCACTTTTCCAAAATACAAGAATTAACAATTTTGACGAAGTGAAAGAAATTTTAATTAGTTATTTTTTGCCATATAAAGATTTAAGAGGACTAGCCAGAGAGATTGAAGAATGTTATCAGGAATCGAACGAATTTGTACAATCTTTTGGACACAGGTTATTGCAAAAAGTTGATGCTTACGCTGTAATGGTTCAATATAACTATAGTTCAGAAGGTAAAGTATTAATTGAAGAAATAATGAAGGTTGCGAAAATAACTTTTATAGGAGGACTTCGTTCGAACTCGATGAAACATTATATTAGATCTCAAAATTGTTTATCCTTGAAAATTGCAATTGAGAAAGCGATAAAATATGAAAGGGAAGACTATGATTATTATATGAAAAACACCAGAAAAAATTATAATTCCAAGCAAAATAAGTTTTCTCCTAAAAATGCACCATACTCTAATAATTATTTTAGAATATCGAGAAATGTACAAAAAGATAATATAAATAATTTAATATGTTTTATTTGTGGTATTCATGGTCATACCAGTCGTTTTTACATCAATAAGAACAAGGTAGATTTGAGTTTCTCTTCTAACTATAAATTGCTAGGACATAATAAGGATCACTGCATAAGTAACATTCAAACAGCATCCGTGAACTACATTGCGCACCCAGCAGCAGTAGTCATGGAAAATTCACGCTATATAAATGAGAAAATTGTAAAAGGAAATATTATTAATCATGCGCTAATTCAAACAGAAACGATGAGAGAGAATAAAGTAAAAGAATTAACAGTAATATTTGAATCAGTAAAAGCAAAATGCTCTAAAAAAAATATTAAAAAGTTACATTGTTTGGGTAATAATAAAGTAAAGAATGAAATAATTATAGAAAAACCTGAAGAGATAATTAAGTTGAAAAATGTTGAAAAGAACGCAGAAGGAAAAAATAAGTTAAATGATACATTAAAAATAGTAATGAAAAATAAATGTTGTTATAATTTAGGCAGTCAAATAGTGATAAAAAAAGTTAAGGAAGAATGTATAAATATTGAAGAAGGTAGTACTGCAAATAAAAATATAGAAGCTATAGTAGTCGGAGATAGTAATGAAATTTTTAATGTAAAGTTAAATAATAAAAAAGTTGATAAAGATAATGAAATAAAAAACAACCAAAAAATGGATATGGATGTAAAAGGAGAAAATAATGTAATAGATAATACGGATTCAGGTAAAATGATTACGGTAAAAAACGTTCAGTTCAAATTAAATAAATCAATAATAATATTTAAAAAGAAACTAGGGGCAGATGATATAAAAGGAGCATTAATAAATAGCTGTAAAAGGAAGAGAAGATTGCGAACCGTGGGATTTTAATCAATTATTTGGAACAAAACGAAATTTGAAAAAGCACAGAAAATTGACAAAGCATGCCAATATTAATAAATTATAATAAAGAAAATTATTATAACCAATAAAAAATTATTATAACCAATTATCGGAAACATCTAATTATTAAGAAATTAAAAGACATAATTACAAGAGATATTTTAATCATAAAAAATATAGAAGAATAAAAAAAACATAATCCCATAATAATAGAAATATTATAAAAGAAAAAACATTACCTTGGGGAGCAAGTTTAAAAAATAAAACACGTGTTGATATTTACTTAACTAAAATCAGTATTTTTAGCTGACTAATATAAAATATTTTATTTGAAACAAATAAAAGCAAAAATGCAAAGGGTACACCAAGCAGCGAGAGAAAAACTAATTACAGCAAAAATAAAATCTAAAAAATATTACGATAAAAATCAAAAGGATTCGCAATTCAAAGTAGGGGATAAGGTTTTACTAAAAAACCCCATAAAAACACATAAGCTAAGTACAGGGTGGAAGGGCCCGTATGAAATAATAGAAGTAGTGGACACTGTAAATGTCAAGATCAGAATTAGCAATAAAATAAGGAGAGTACATAACAATCGGTTAAAGTTATGGCATGAATAAAAATTATAATAAAAAAAAAAATATTTTTAATAAAAGTTTTCAAATAAATAAATAAATTATATATCAGTAATGTTATAGTATAGAACATATATAACATTAATAAAGACGATTATAGATGAAAATAATATAATAAAAGTTGTTTCAATTTCAATAATAAACTATATAGGAACCACGGTATATATAAAATTTATATATAAGAATTAATAAAAAAGATATATTCAAGTGTTCAAATGAGACAGATTTAAAAAAAAAATTATTATATATAATAATTATAAATAATAAAAAAGTTTTAAAAAAAAAATTTAAAAAAATTATTTTAAAAAAATATATATATATATATATATATATATATATAATAAATGTGTGAGTTTGTTTTTAATTCAGCACGACCGAGCCTGCCAGTAAACCTGGTAGTGTGAAATTTTCCGACAGTTTACTGTTGGAAGTGCGAAATTCGGTAATTACCAGGTAAAACGTGAAGTATTACCTGGAAATTTAGCCTGAATAAAAACAATTAAAATATTTTGGAAACAGTATATAATTACACTATTCCTTTATAATATTATGAAAAAAGAATATTTATCACAAGGGGTTGCTTGTAATTGTTTTAAGAAAAATTTCTTTAAAAAAAAAAAACTGAGTAATAATTCATACGAGAATAATAGTTTTTTTTTATCGCTGCAAATAATAAATTGTTTCTATTCAAGAGATGAAAACAGAATGAAATTGATAAAGAAATTTTATTTTTATGATCGGTTTTTTTAAAAAAAAAAAATGTTGTAGAATTTACAAGCAGTTACTAATTCTGATTTCAATTATATTTTTTGGTAGAGTTTTCTTCCATACAAAAATTTGTATATTCATGGGATTTTAAAAAAAAAAAACTATATTCAATTTTAAAAATACGAAAACATATGTAGCTGTTTTGATATTCTCTGTAAAAAACTTCATATTTTAATATTCGCTGTTATGTATTTATCTAAAAAGGAAAATTGAGTCCCACCTAAAAGTTACTACTGATATAGCAGGTGGTACTTGTTGGTTTATTGTTTTTGAATTCATCACAGGTGTTCCTTGATCTAAATTCGTTCCATTAAGATTAATATTTGCAGTTGAATCAATTGCTTAAAAAAAATATTAAATTGTAGTACAAATATAATATGATTTTATTTTTAAATAAACTCACGATTTGGATGAAAAGTATTAACTATTTTTATAGATTCTTTAATTTTTTTTTAAGTGTTTTTCAACATCTTCTAAAGTACTTCCATCCACTACAAATACATCAGCTAAATCATCTGTTAATAGCTGACACGAATAACCTATATTTATTGCAGTTTCTATAAAATGCACAAAATTAATAGAATTTTAAGTTTTTTTGTTTTTTTTTAAATAATTTTAAATTATATTATTTATATAATATTGTTTTTATTTATTTATCACCAGTTAGCACCCAAATTTTAATACCAGCTGTTTGTAAATTAGCTATAGCTTGTGGTACACCATCTTGAAGTTTATCTTCAATTGCAGTTACACCAACTAATTGCATGTCACATTCAATTTCTTCATAAATAGCACCTAATTTATCTTCACGACTATCTAAAGATAGAGCTGCTTCTTGTTGTTTAGCACGCCATGAATAAAAAAAAATTTCATCTAAATAACGTTCAGCTAAGACTAGAGTTCGTAATCCTTCACCAGCAAATTTCTATAAAAAAAAATACGTTATATAATTTTTTTATTTTGCTGCAATAATAATTACATTTAAATGTTCTTGGGTGCGAGCTTTTATGTCATATTGACTAGAACTTAATCTATCATAGATCACATTGTCTGCTCCTTTACAAAATAATATAATTTTATCACTACGTCTTAATATGACAGACATTCTTTTACGTACATTGTTAAAATCTAATATATTCAATAGTTCATACTCCTGGAATATACAAAATTATTTCTCATTTCTTATTAAAATAATAATATTAACAAAATATTACTTCTGTGCGACCCATTACGTCAATTATAATACTGTTTGGTGTACGGGATTTAAATACAAAACCAAAATTTCTTGCTGGCGAGACTAAAGCAGATTCATCAGGACTTTGAGCCTGATATTCAAGTCTAAAAACAAAAACAAAAAGAGTAATAAAATTTAAGAAAACTATGAATTTTTTTTAAGTAATCATTTTAATTTTTATTTATACCTTCCATCAAGGTCTTGACAGCTAAAAGAATCTTGACAGCTAAAAGAAAAATCACAAAGAATCATTTTTTATATATAATAATTAAAAAAAAATTACCTAATATCTCAGTTTCCATTGTGTTGACTGCCACGGCAAATATTTTTTACTACAATGGCCAACACCCAAAAATAAGCCACGCATATTTAAGTCAGATTAGCACAAAAAACAGTACTGACAATTTAGGTTAGTAAGAAACCCACATAACCATATAGCGAAAAGTTGAAAATAACATTCGGCGCAAGTTTTTTTTTATACCGAATTCCATGATTGTAGTTTTTTTTTATATAAAACTTTATTTTTTGTATTTAGTAGTTAAAATAAAAATTAAATTTATTTTTTAGGGAAAATTATATGGATTATCATTATATTATTAATAATTAATGTACAGGGAATTCCGTATAAGGTCGAAAAAATTAACTCGGTAGGGTTATATTACGAAAATCAAGGAAAATTATTAGAGTATAGAACTTCATAAGAAGAAGTAATAGAATTTATATCTGGAATAGATGACAAATTAGCTTTGAGTTTAAAAAGATCGAGAAATTAAGGGCAGCCAGAAATTGTGATTTCTGGAATAAAGAAATAAGTTTGTGGAAGAGCAAAATAACTAGTACTGTGAAAGGTATAAATCATTTTTTTAGTCGACAAAAGCGAGGAGCTATTAATATAATAGGCTCAGTATCCAAAGCACTATTTGGTACTATGGATAACGAAGATTCTGAGGCAATTTATAAATCGCTCCAGGAATTAGAGAAAACTGGTGGAGTACTATTGGGTACGGTAGAAAAACAAACTGCCATTGTTGCGTCAAATTTCGAATTTATGAAACAAGTGACAGGGAATTTGACAACCCAAGCACTAGAATTCGAAGAACGTCTAGACAGTATACAAGCTGGTCTAGTTAACGGATTGGGACAATTAAAAACGGAAACCGTCCAATTATGGGCCGAACTAGAATTAAATCGATTGATTACGTACATTTTCTCAGAATTAGAACGGATTTATGCTTTCTTAGTAGAACAAGAAGAAATAGTTACCGCATTACTGCAGCATAAAATCCACCCGTTAATAATGGATTCTTCTAGATTAACACAAATAATATTTAATATGACTAATGGCGAAGCTCATGGCATATTAAATTCAACATTTGTTATTAATCAATTAGCAGAAATAGAATTAAATTACTATAAGGGTGAGATAGGAGTACGTATTGGAGTAGCAGAATTGCTGAATGAAGAATTTGAAAGTTACAGAATATACCCATTACCAAGGGATATTGGGAATAATCATTACGCGGTATTATCTCCTGAATGGGATTATGTAGCAAAAAACAATCTGAATCAGTATATTCATTTTAACAGCAGAGAATATCAAAATTTTTGTAAAAAAATAAAAGACGAAGAAAATAACATTACTATTATCTGTCAGGCACTTCATCCAAAAATTTTAAATATCGCCCCGGGAAATTGTGTTTTAGACTTGTTTACTCACCAAGACCAAAATATATCACTTGTGTTTGAGGGATGTAAATATCACATATTAAAATCCATCCCAAACATGATAATTCCATTAGAAAACCAGAATAGATGGTTATACATGTTTGCGGAACCACAAGAGTTGGTCACGTACTGTAAAAAACAACAAACCAGTAGGGTTCTGTTACAAGGTACTGGTGTTTTATCGTTAACTGAAAATTGTGTTTTCACAATGGGAAATTTAGAGTTACGATATAAAAGACAAATCGAGAACAACGTATCATCAGAAGGAATTGAGTTCTCCAAAATTGTATCCGACGTAATGATGGAAAAATTAAATTTTTCATCAATTCTAGCAGCAAATTTTTCTTTGAAAATGCTACATACAACTAAGCTAATTCGAAATTTAAATCCAGAAGAATTGAAAATAGAATTTGAAAAAAGAAGTCGTAGTATAGAAGAATTACAAGGTGAGATCAAAGCGGAACAAGAACGGAAGATACTTGTGAAAGCAGCAACAACTCATTCCACCGTAAATTCAAGTTGTTTAGCATTGTTTTTTGTCATTTGTATTGTAGTAATGGGTACATTATATTGTTATATAAAAAGGTTAAACTTGCTAAAAAGTATCATCGGTAATCGTAGGGAAATCCTTGAAATTAGTGACACAACATCTGAAGAGAGCACAGTACCCACCACAAGGACAGAAATCATATTTAAAGACGAAAGAATTAAAGTCGACGAATTGAACGTTCAACATTCAGTGGAACAAACATTAACACTTTCTAAAATATTTCCTGAAAATCCTCTTACAAAATCCGTCCACATAACTAACGAAAACAAAACAGACATTACAGAAGAAACACCTACTAAAAAACCACAAAATCCCATACACACACATTTTACAACAAATCCACATAGTATAGTTCATTCACCGCATAAATCAAAACATAAGTCTCACGCTCGTCTTGAAAAAATAAAATATGAACCACGGAAACTTCCTACGTTAACATTCCAATAAATAATTTTTTTCGGAACTTGTAAAAAATCCGATATTTTAAATAATGCAAGTTTGTTTCACGGGAATACTACCATTTTGAATATTTTTTTTTAGTATTGTCGTAATATAACAGATGGCGTTAATTTTCTTTTCATATTTTTTTTTTTTTAAAAAAAAGGGGGAAGGTGAATCATTATTATTAATGATTTCAAATTAATGATTTAAACATAAAAAAAATTTTGTTTCCATTATTTATTATTAAAAAAAAAAATGTTAATTTTTATTATTTATTATTCTAAGAAAAAATTGTTAATTTTGAATTTTGGGTTTATGTTGAATTTTATTATTTAGTATTAAGTAAATTGTGTATCAAGTAAGGAAGTTAAATAATGATGTAATAAATTATAAAATTTTAAAAAAGATACATACATTTTTCAGTTAAGTAATAATAAAAAAAAAATATAAGTTAAATAAAATGTTAAAAGAATTAAATAAAGGTTTATTAAAATGTACAAGAATTGTAAAATAGAATAAAATAAAGGTTTATGAAAAAGAGATATAAAAATAAAAGAGATATATGTAAAAGAATTAAATAAAGGTTTATTAAAATGTAAAAGAGTTGTAAAATAGAATAAAATAAAGGTTTATGAAAATGTAAAAGAGATATAAATATAAAAATATATATATATATATAAAAGAATTAAATAAAGGTTTATTAAAATGTAAAAAAAATGTAAAAAAAAAAAAAATTGTTTATGAAAATGTAAAGTTATTGTTTTGAAAATATTAATAGATATGAAAAAATTAATTAGAAAGGAATATTAAAGTTTTTGTACATGTTGAAAATTGAAGCGTTAAGTATGTAGTAGAAAGAGAATTATTGTTAAGTTGAAAATTATTGAAATTAATAAAATTTGTAAATTAATGAAACTGGTAAAGTTAAGTGAATGATAAACAATTCGCTCGCTTTTATTGCATATACAACCTTATGGCTTAAATTTGAAAAAATATGTGCTCTTCAAGAACATATTTTTTCAAGTGGAGAATGGGAGGTGTTGTGTATAAATACACTGAATTATCTCAACCTAAGTTGACCATGCGTCTATTCAGACCTTTAAGACCATGCGTTTAATCAGGCCTTTAGATACTTAAGTCTAAACGTGCCTAAACTTAGTCTCCAAAAAGCTTTTCAAATTAAGGTTGTATTGGTGAGTTGCATGTAACCTAATGCATTTTACCTGCAACCCATATAATTTCAATGTAACGGTATTGAAATTATATGGCATAGGGCCGTTTTTGCTGAATTGCAGAAATGAAATCCCATAAAAGCGGTGCAAATCCATCGATTGTTTGTCATTCAATTAACTTGCTTTGACTAATTAACTACCCCCCACCAGTGGTAAGGAGTTAATTAGATAAAAAAGAAAGGATTGAAAGTAAACAGTATAATTAAAATTAACAGATAAAGTAGTAAAGTAAAAAGTATAGTTTGAGAATAATAAATAAACATATAAAAGTAAAAAAAGGAATTTTATTTGAAGTAATCATCTAGAAGATTTAATCCAAAAGAGGACATAAGATAAATTATATAACATAAATGTTATATAACAAAGTTAAAACTTATGCCATGTTCGGCGTCGATTTCAGGTGTAGGAATAGCGCAATCTATTAACACAACGAAGTATGCATCAATCACGCTTCAATCACAATATTCGCCGGCTACATCAATTGTAGTTCGGGCACTTATTCTAAAGAAATTGGTACATTCGTTACCCTCTCATCCCATTCCGACTGATCTTGTTCCTCAATTTTCAAGGTTTCAATTGGCTGATCCAAATTATTTTAAGCCAGATTCTATTGATTTATTATTAGGAGCAGATGTATATTCGCAAATAATACGCTCAGGATTTTATTCTAATTCTGGTTTCATCGGTCAAGAAACTATTTTTGGATATATTATTTCTGGTTCTTGGAATGAACCGAATAAATCCTCTATTTCACTTGCAACCACGTTCAAATGTAATATTGCCTTGGAAAAAACTATTCAACGTTTTTGGGAAATCGAAGAACCTCCTACAATTGTTGATCAAAATGCTGACGCGCAATACTGCGAAGAATATTTTGAAAACACTCATTATCGTCGACCAGATGGACGCTTTGTAGTCGAACTGCCGTTCGTACAGGAATACCCTGACAAGAAATTTTTAACACCGTCGCGCTCTGTCGCACTGTCGCGTCTTCAATCATTAAAGCGTTCGTTTGCTCGCAACGCTATTTTCAAACAGTCATATGACTCTGTAATATCGGGATATGTTGCACTAAACCATATTACGACAGAGTCACCTGCGGAAATGTTGGATACAAATCAATCAAATGAAATAATTTGTAATAATTTCTACCTTCCTCATCATGGGGTGGTGAAAGAGCACAGTCTCACCACAAAATTACGAGTCGTTTTCGACGCATCATGCAAGTCGTCGAATGGTGTGTCGCTTAATGACGTTTTATATGCAGGACCTCCTCTGCAAAGTCAAATACTAGATATTTTAAATAATATTCGAATTTATCCATTGCTATTCAATTGCGACATCAAAATGATGTATAGACAAATTTTAATAGCTGATAAACACACTAATTTTCAAAGAATTTTATATTTAGATGAGAATGGAAACCCACTCGATTACAAGCTGTTAACCGTTACTTTTGGGGTTTCATGTAGTCCATATCTGGCCATGCGATGTTTACGCCAACTGGCGCTAACGGAAAAGGAAAAATTTCCTTTGGCATCGTCCATTCTCTTATCGTTAACCTATGTCGATGACATTTTTGGAGGGTTTTATGATCACAAAACTGCCCTTGCTACACGAGAGCAACTCATAGCACTATTGTCGACTGCGGGATTCGAATTGCATAAATGGGTCGCGAATAACCCTGCCCTGTTACAAGGGATTCCATTGGAATATCAATCCGCTCAAATGTCTGACAATTCGTCGTCACTCCTAAAAACGTTAGGAATTCTTTTCGATCAGCAGTTAGATCAATTTACATTTGCGACGCCCGAATTAAAAATCAGTTATCCACTTACGAAACGAAAAGTATTTTCAAGTATATCAAAAATTTTTGATCCAGCTGGTTGGTTATCACCGGTTTTTATCACCGCAAAGATCTTAATGCAAGATATTTGGTCTGATAATGTTGGTTGGGATGAACCCATCTCGTCCTTACGAACTTCTACGTGGGAAGCATTTATTGCCGCACTAGAACATTTACCAAAAATAGGAATACCCCGATGGTTCAGCACCGAACCCACCGCCAAACTCGAAATTCACGGGTTCTGCGATGCTAGTATCAAAGCCTACGCAGCATGCGTATATCTTAAAGTAATCAAAGGCAACCATGTTTTTACATATCTAATGCTATCTAAAACAAAAGTAGCGCCGCTTAAAACTGAGTCTCTACCCAGACTCGAATTATGCAGAGCTCTACTTTTATCCAAATTGTTAAATTATATACAAAAATCCTGGCAACTACATGTATCAAATTATTATGCATGTTGTGATAGTACCATCGTCCTCGCATGGCTAGCAAAACCTTCGTATCACTGGAAAACTTTTGTGTCAAATCGCGTCACAAAAATCATGCGTAATTGTCCAGAAGTAATATGGTCTCATGTGATTTCTAAGCAAAATCCTGCAGATCTTGCTTCGAGGGGGGCATCCCCTCAAGATTTAATAAAAGACAAAATGTGGTTTTACGGTCCAGAATTCTTGCAAAAAATTGACATACCGGATAAATCTGACATACTGGTCGAAACCGATTTAGAATTAAAAACAATGAAAGTATGTCATTCTATTACAGAATCGAACATTAATAAATTTGTATTAAAATTTTCTAAGCTTACAAAAGCTATACGGGTGCTAGTATATATCTGTCGTTTCGTAAATGCGACAAAGAAAAAGCTAAGACCTGAAGAAATAGCTGCGTTAAATAATAATAATAGTCTACCTTCTAGGAGTAAATTATAAGCTTTAAACCCGATGTTGGATCAGTTAGGGATTTTGCGTATTAATGGACGTCTGTCAAACCTTACAATATCAACTGTTGAAAATTTTCCGATAATCATACCGAATCAATCACATTTAGCGGTATTAATCACCAACTCGTTTCATTTACAATATCTCCACGCGTCCCAGCGACTCATGGAATCATTGATTCGACGATCGTATTGGATTCCGCGACTATCGCAAATCGTCAAACGCACCATACATTTATGTAAAATTTGTTACGTGGAGAAAAGAAAAATAAAGTCGCAAATTATGGCTCCTCTACCATTGGATAGAATCACTCCAAGCACGGTGTTCGCTAATGTTGGCTTAGACTTCGGTGGTCCAATCTCCCTCAAATTATATGAAGGACGATGTAACAAAACTACGAAAGGCTATATATGTTTATTCGTTTGTTTTGCAACAAAAGCGATTCATTTGGAAGCCGTTAGTAGTCTTTCCACTCGATCATTTCTCGACGCTTTCGAACGATTTGTTGCAAGACGTGGTCTCTGCCAATCAAGAATAATACTTACATATGGCTAACATCACCTAGAAAGGAAAGGATGGGGAAAAGGAATTGTGAGGGTTAAATGTCCAGGACGTTCAATCACATAGTTTTTTCTAAACTACTATTCCATAATTACAAAATAATTTAAATAAAAAGAAAATAATTTTGGTTGGCAAAACAATTATTATAATTTATTTATTATCTAATCAAAAGAGAAAAAAAAATATACTAGTTTACTACTCATAATACAATCAATAAAAAGAAAAAGAAAAATCAATACAACAAAAAAGATATATTAAAAAACTTCTTTACTTTTAATTATTAATTTAGAAAAGACATAAAAAAAATTAATTATGTTTAATTACCTGGGATCAGCTCCTGAAGCTTCAGCGGCCGACGATTACCCACTTTTTATTAATTTATTTATAATATATTTACAATTTTCAAATTTACTTTAAATACTGGATCAGCAATTCATTGTTGTTGTAATTACTTTATGTGCCTTGCACATATAAACTTAATATTCTTATTATTTTATTATTAAATATTATTTGATATTATTTCCATATTTATTTATGTTGTTTTTATGTTATTTCTATATTATTAATGTTAGTATAAAATATAGTATAATAGTATATAGTAAATAGTATATTTATGGTAAATTCAAAGTATAAAATATACACTTACATAAGTTACATTTTTCTACTATTTTTTTTTAACTACTACTGATGAGATAAGTCTATTGATGATCGGTTGATGATGAGTTGAACGTTGATCTTTTTCTGATGATGATGATGATTTTATTCTAGTTAAACGGTGCGCTGGGCCTCCGTTTAAAAATTACCTCTTTTTGGCACAATTTTTGACTTTAATTTTATTGTTTTTGTTTTTATTATTAATTTATTTGGTACTGTCCGCCAGACTCAGCGGGACATTAAGCAATAAAAGTCTCTTTTCTTGACGAAAAGTTTGCAATACCAACACGAAATATATTCATTATTTATTATATATATATTTTTTTTAATATTGTTTGGGAAATTGGTAGTCGTACTTACTATCTAATATCCCACCGGTGCCACCAAATTTGTTACACGTTGCCGCGTAACAATAAATTTAAACACTTTTAGATACTATATATGAAAGTTTTATTTATGTACTTTTTATTTTATTTAGTTTAACATGTATAGTTGATACAAAAAATGAAAATTGTTTAATATAAAGATATAAGGTTTGTTTTTTAATAAAAAAAATACACTATATATTTTAACGTTTATTTATTTAAATTATTATACTTTACAATTGATTTATTTTTATTTATTTCGTATAACTTTTACTTTATAAAATCATTAATCTTTATTTATTAAGATTGAGTTTTTACTTATTTAAATTTAATTTAAGAATTTTTATAAGATCTTTTGTTTATTAACTTTTTAAATAACTTAAAATTAACTTCCAAGATTTTAGAAATACTGACTCTTGTTGATAGGATAAAAACTCTCTCCGTCTGTTCTCGATGCATAGCTATTACATAGTTATGGCTAACCGATCACCCCCACTATTTTCGTTGATATTTTTGTTTTTATATCGTTTCTTTTTTACCGTTCCGTTCCTTGCCAATTAAATAGTTTTTAGAAAAGAATTGAGGATGAAAATAAGATTTGACAATAATAATAAATTCTTTATGAATTTATCGAAAATTGAGAGAGAGAATTTGTTTGCACACGCTTATATTTTTAAGTGTGTGGCTTGGCTTGGGTATATTCTATGCACACGCTTATATTTTTAAGTGTGTGAATTGGCTTGAGTTTTTTGTATGTAGAGATTTTCTCTCTAATGCGTTGGCATTGAATATTCCCAAATAATTTGGATATATTGAACTGCAATTTGAAACTTTTGTTTTTTTCCGTTTAGGAATAATTGAATTGCGTTTGTTTGCAATTATATATATAAATTTATTGGTTTCTTTTTTATTTATGGGAAATTCAAATTGAAATTTGAATATTTAAAATTATTTGTTTATACAAATAATTTTTGAATATTAAGCATATTCAATAATTGAATATATTAAAAAAAATTAGTTAAGTGTAGGAAAGATAATTTTAAGTTTAGCAAGGAAATTTTTATGAATATTTCTTGCTTATTCTATTATGTATTTATAGGGTAGGTATGGTAAATGATGGACAATCATTATGTATAATTGGCATTATATAATCAAGCCTTATAAATTATTGGATGAGACGTTATCAAGATCTCTTGTGATTACCTTGTCATTATTGAAGAAAAAAAAGTGTGTTAAGAATAAAAAATTAAATAAAATCGAAGAAATTATTTTATAAAAAAGAACTTGTTTATTTTAATAAATATGAATAAATCGATCAAAAATACAATGTTGTTTGAATCGTCACGGATAAAAAGGCGGCTAGTAATGTATTCACACCGGTAGCCGCTGCACGCGGTGCTCCAACTAGTTTGGGTGTTTGTCAGTTGGTTTACGTTCGCACTGACATTTTTTAGCTTGATCTCCATATTTTCTGTGGTACCAGCAATGTGTTTGTGAATCAGATGTGGCTGACGGAGAACGAACTTTATTCGAGTGTCGGCTCGTACTACGCGATCTTATTTGTCGGTTTCTACATATATTGCGGCCTGTGCGGTTTGTGAATTATTATTCGTACCGAAATCCAGCTTTGCCACCATTGCTTCAATGCGTGCTAAACGCGCGTTGAATTCGGACGTAGGCATGGGTGCTTTGTTGTCGCGGCTGAAGTAGTAGATGATCCGGCGATCGCATATACTGACGCGTTTTGCTGAGCTTCGTGAATCTTATCGGCAACGTAGGCTAATTCGCTAAGCGGCTTGTATGTATGATTTGTGGTACGCTATATGTATGATTTGTGGTAATTTGCGCAACCACCGGTTTTTTATGATATTGTCGCCGAACGTTTGACTGACAATTGTTTCATTGACCGTAATAATTCTGAAGGGCTCCTGTCACCTATATCAGATTTTGCTATTACTGATTCTAGTCGCTTTGTTTCGGAAACTGAATGTCGTTTGATTAATACGGATTTCAAGTTTTCGTAGCGATTTGTGTCTCGCGGATTAGTTAAAATGTCAATAATGGATTCACAAGATTCGGAAGGTAACGCGGAAATAGTGAGGCAATATTTCGTGTCTTGATTTGTTATGCGGTACGCCTGAAATTGAGTTTCGGCCTGTTTGAACTAAGTCGACGGGTTCGTTGGCCAAAAAGGTGATAATCGGACGCGTACCGAATCTATTCTACCTTCATTGACTGGGTTCGAGTTATCCGTTCCGTTATCTGTATTGTCATTTTTAGCGTTTGCGTTATCATTAACCCATTTGTAAGACTTTGGGCCAAGTTAACAAAAAAAATAAAACCAACATTTAAAATTGTTACGAATTTTTAATTGGTCCAAAAAAATATTAAAAATGTAACGCAATTTTTGAACGATAACTGTATTAAATAGAAATTATTAAGAAAATTAATAATTGTAATCCAGAAAAATTTATATAAATCGGCGAAAAAAAATATATGTGTGTGTGTTGGAAGCTATATGTTTGCAATTAAAACTTTTGAATAATAATAACATCAGCTGTTGCGGGCAAATATATAAAATTATAATTTATTGTAATTTTTGAAATTTGTTTTTCAAAAAAATGATTTTAGTTACAAAAAAAATTTAAATTTGTATGAATTTTTATATTTTATATAATTTAATAAACAATTTATAATTAATAATATATATTATTACTTTGAAATACCTATATGTATTTTAATATTTTTATATGTACACATAATAGAAAAACGTTATTTATATATAAAAAAATAATTCTTAATTCTAAAATATTTCTATGCAAAAATTTTAATTTGTTTGTGTAATTTTAAATTATTCAATTGAATTTTGATTTTTTCAAAAGATAATAAAAAAAATATGTTTAAAATAATGAAAATTATTACAATTACGCGTTTTTCATAAATTTTCAGACAATTTTCTAACTTTTAAAAAAAAAATTATTTAAATGTCGAATTTTAAATTTTATTTTGACCAAAATATTTATAAAAAAATTAATAATTTTAATAGTATTACAATTGTATAATTTTACAATTTTAGTAAAAAAAAAATGATTTAAATATTAATGATTTACAATTTTATGATTAAATATCAATGTAATTTATAACGCATAAAATTTTATAATTTTTGAAATAATAATATATATAAGGAAAATTGATACTTGTTTTTCCGATACGTTGAATCAATGATGAACGTGCATGTTTCAATGATGATATAGCTGATCTTGATTGCGAAAATGGTGAAATTGCTTATGAAAATGATGAAACTGCTGATGTTGACTGCGAAAATGATGAAATTACTCTTGAAAATGATGAAACTGATGATAATGATTGTTCTGTTTATTGGAAACTGATGAAATTTTGACTAATTTTTTGCTATTCAATATTTCCATTGCAATTAAATTTTCGGTTTTTTTTTTGCAATTGTTTCTATGCAATTTTATCGAAAAATAGTATTTTCACTTTCAATAAAAATTTTATCAATTTTTAAAAGAAATAATTTAAATTTTTATGCACTTTAATAGGTGTGCTTTTGGGCCGTCACCCTTCTTATTAAATAAAATATACTGCCTTTTTATGATTATAAAAATAATTTATTTAATATATTTATTTATCCTATTTATTTCTATTTTAACTATTTAATTGCTTATTTATTATATTGTAATGTAATTCACTTATTAATTTATTTTTATTAAGTTTTTGTAATTTATTTATTTTAATAATTATTTAAATTATTCAAATATATGTATGAAATTAATATATCAACAACTGACTTTATTGATTTTAGACTTATTAAATGTTTCCAACTTCTCGCTTTTAATAGTCAATATGAAGTGAAGTATTTTTCATCGCATCTCCAATATTTGTAATTGATTGCACAATTACCGATATAAGAGATGCGATTGACCAATCATATTAATTAATTGAGAATTTTCGATTTTCGAGAATTATTAATTTTAACGGTGTGTTTAACCGGTAATTATTAATATATTTAATTAAGAGAAATTGAGATAATTACCGGTGTCACTACAGAACGTAGAGATATGCGTCTTGTGCATCTCTTGGCGTTAATCTCCACGATCCCGTACCAACAATTGCACGCGCTACTCTGAATCCTACCTAGCTTGGTACGGTCGTACTAGTAACGCAGAAAAGTGGTCTCATGAGGTCACCTTGCGAGTTTCCTCATGAGATGATGCTCGAACTATTGGAATAAAATTGACGGTCCCTTTTCCACGCCATAAAATTCTGTCAGGGAGGAATATTTTCAAACAACAAAACAGATTTAGGATATTGCTCACGTCCTCCATCTCAGCCAGGCCTAGTTACGCGGCTGGGCGTGGGCTGGGCAATATCCAGGGCCAAATTTTTCCATTCAAGAATAATACTTACATAGGGCTAACATCACCTAGAAAGGAAAGGATGGGGAAAAGGAATTGTGAGGGTTAAATGTCCAGGACGTTCAATCACATAGTTTTTTCTAAACTACTATTCCATAATTACAAAATAATTTAAATAAAAAGAAAATAATTTTGGTTGGCAAAACAATTATTATAATTTATTTATTATCTAATCAAAAGAGAAAAAAAAAATATACTACTTTACTACTCATAATACAATCAATTAAAAGAAAAAGAAAAATCAATACAACAAAAAAGATATATTTAAAAACTACTTTACTTTTAATTATTAATTTAGAAAAGACATAAAAAAAAATTAATTATATTTAATTACCTGGGATCAGCTCCTGAAGCTTCAGCGGCCGACGATTACCCACTTTTTATTAATTTATTTATAATATATTTACAATTTTCAAATTTACTTTAAATACTGGATCAGCAATTCATTGTTGTTGTAATTACTTTATGTGCCTTGCACATATAAACTTAATATTCTTATTATTTTATTATTAAATATTATTTGATATTATTTCAATATTTATTTATGTTGTTTTTATGTTATTTCTATATTATTAATGTTAAATTTAATGATTACATTTAACTAGTTTTTGTTTTGCAATCAATTATTTTTAATAATTGAATTGAACACCACCACTATGTCTTTCTTACTATTTATATATATTCATAAGTCTATTCACAACTTATTAGATTTAAAATCTTTAATAAAAAAACTATATATTATAATCCTATATTTCGTATAATATTTAACTATTTTTTTTATTAGGTTACTATATTTTATACTATCTTAACAACAATCAAAAACAAGAAAAAGAAATATCACCGATATACTTCACGGCTAATTACTATCTCTAATTATTTTAATTTAATATACTTATTTTAATTTTAAAACTAACTACATTCTAAATAAATAAATAAAAATTATTTTCGAATACCACCGGTATTCTCTAAGACTAACTACATACTGCTCTTTTTTCTCGTCCACTACACCTAGCAACATAGATCGATATCGATCACCCCACATAAATCCCTTTGTTGTCTCCGAAATCCAACCCGAAGCAATCACCCTATCCGAAAGATTCAATAAAATTATCTTTTTCTGCCAATCAGAAATAATTTTCATCCGAAGGACGGTTAACTTCGGATTCAATTTTGGTTACAAAAGGGGAAATTGATCTAAAGTAATCGATACCGAATCTATATTTACTAGATGTAGTGCCGCGACATCTATATATAAATAGTATAATTAGTATACATGGTGGGCGACTATATATTAATATATGGTTTTCCCGCAAGGTGTTTCGTTGAAAATAAATAAATAAATAATAAATATTTCATCGGCCGTCAACAAAGTGCATGTGAAGCCATCATCGATGCATAAAAGGTAAACAAACTGGTAATTATTTTTAATAAATTTTCTAATTAGATCTTAGCTTTATTTTTTTCATTTTAGCCAAATTTGCGATGTTACATACTCTTCCCCAATGCAGTCCACCATACTATGGAACCATAAGTAATAATTGGCCGTGCTATGGCCGTAAACAGCCATAAAACCATGCGCGGCTTCAACCCCCATTTTCTACTGAGGAATTTTTTGCTAGCATATTAGGCTACTATTTTTTGGTAGCATATAAGGCTCTGGACTATTTCTTATACATTTAGTTTCCACTTTAATTTCGGAACGAGAACTACACCGTGATATTTTATATTAGAGGAAAAGTTCAGCATGATTCCGCCTAATATTGGACGGGTGAAAGCAGGTATTTTTGTTTTGGTCGTATATAACATTAGTTCCGTTTTCTGCGGGTGTGCCCACACGCCACAACCTTTGCCAACGCCCACGCACTCTCCCTTTTTTAAAGCTCTACCCATTATCTCGCTGATTATGTGAAGGTGCTTACCAAAAACTATTATCGCTGTCATTCGCATTTGCAGTATCCAGATCAGCGGTGATAAAACACCCCCTGTGAAGTACCCCTGCTTACACGCTTGGTGATCCTGGAATTACCAAGATCCGCTTGGATCTCCCTGGCCTTAGCATGTTGGTTATCCAACTATTTAGTGCCCTCGGCGCACCTAGTTCGACCAGAGACTCTTGGATAGCCACAACATGCACATGCTTAAAAGCCCCTTCTATGTCTAGAAAGGTAGCTAACATAAATTATTTGTATTGGATAGATTGCTCCACAGTAAGCACTACTTCACTCAGCGCGGTTTCTGTGGATTTATCTTTACAGTTATGTTAGGATTTACAGATTGGAGTTCTTCCCAAGGTCTTACGTAATTCTAACTCTAGTAATTCTAACTGAAAGCGTTCTAGGGTTTTCAGCATAAAGGAAGACAGGCTGATTGGCCTAAAGTTTTTCGCCACTTCATGTCTTCCGGCTTTTGGTATAAAAACGACTTTCACTCGTCTCCACGACTGTGGAATATGTCCTAGTGAAAGACTACCTTGAAAAACTTTAACCATAACTAAAGCAACTAGCTCCTTTCATTCCTGTAACATTTTAGGAAAAATACCATCCAAACCAGGAGATTTGTATGGTGACAAATTATCAATCGCCCGAGCGACCTTATCATAACTGATTATTTTGTCAACCCATTCTACTATTTACTCACGATTGACTTGCCCCTCTGACTGGGCAAATGGCTGGTCAATTCCGAGCAGCCTGGAAAGTGGGTTACCACTAAAAAGTTTAATGTACCATAAGACGACTCAGTCCAAACTCCCTCCGTAGTTCTCAGGAAGGAAGGATGTAAGTGTTCTTTGGATAGGATTCTGCTGAGTCTCGAGTACTTTCAACAGACTCACAATACTCGCGCCAAGTAACTTTTTTGACTGTACGCCGTACGTATTGCTTTCTTGTATTCTCCGAGGCGATCCTTGTAGAGTTGTCAAGTGTTCTGCCTGTAGCAAACTTATATACATCTCTAGTCATCCTCCTCAGATTAGTAAGTTTTCATTCCACCACACTGAAAATGATTTTTTACTGCGTTTTGTGGAACATGATACCGTTGTAAAGGCTTAAAGGAAACCTCCATGGCTTTGGCAAATCTGTAGGGTTGTCTCCTTTTCTAGGTTATCAACCGTATCTATTCTGGTCTCAGCATTACCCATGACTAATAACTTTTACCTCAACACGTGTTGAATTTAGCCCAGTCTGTATTCTTCGGATTTCTGTAGGGTTTGCGAGTCGGAATTTTGCGATTAACGTCGAAGAGTATCCAGATGTGATCCTAAAACAATCGTTTAGCAAACACCCTCCAATTGTCAACTTTTAAGGAGTCAACATGCAGGTAATGTCGATGACATCTTTCCAGCCAGCGAAACTGTCTGAACTGAGAAAGGTGAAGGTGGGAATATTGCCTCTGTTACATACAGACAAATTAGTAATAAAATCAAAAAGTGACTCACCTCTTTCATTTATTTCAGAGCTACCCCACAGAATATGTCTTGCATTAGCGTCACAGCCTACAAGCTGAAACTTTAACGGAGGAGCCGGTTCGTCGTTGGCCGTACACTGCACTTATATATATTTCCTTGTCCGTATCTAGATCCAGTTTGACAACTGTCAAATCCTCGTTACTGAAATTAGAACAAAAGTGTACATTAATAATATCTTTTTAACCAAAATACAAGTTCTGGGCTTACCTCCCACTGTATCTACAGGCTTCTAAATCAGGTTATAATTTCTGTGGTTCAAACCCCTAATTTATTTATTTATTTCAGTCTACTAATTAAATTACAGACTTTATTAACAATTAATAATATACTTATATGTAGTGACGTTATAGATCACCTCATTAAAATGTCTAGAAAATTCCGTTTTATATTATTATAAATAAATCATCCAAGTAAAAAGCCTATTATAAATTCTAAAATATGATTGATTAATGCAATATAGCAATTAAATTAAAAAGAGAATTGGCATTATAATAATCAAGCTTTATAAATTATTGGATGAGACGTTATCAAGATCTCTTGTGATTACCTTGTCTTTCTTGAAAAAAAAAGTATGTTACGAATAAAAAATTAAATAATATCGAAGAAATTATTATATAAAAAAGAACTTATAAATATTTTATTAAGTATAAGTAGTTTAAATAATGAATAAATAAGAAACAATTGTGTTTTATTAAATGGTTTAAACTACAACTACATATATACCTAATAAAAAAGAATAATATCTCGCAAAATTAAAATAAATCAAAACATTTATACATTTATATATATAATAAATCAACAATTATAATTATTATAATCATTAAAGATTTATTCAATTGAATAAAAGAAAAAAAAATTTAATCAACAAGTAAGATATAAATTGTTGAATTACCTATTATAAAAATAGTTTTTAATTTTGCTAAGAATAAACTCCCTTTCGTGATGAAAATCTATATGATCACTTACATAATTATAAAGATTATACAATTAGTTAAAGGTTCCGTCCGGTCATAATTAGTTCTATGAAAGGGCGCGGAGATGAAACGATTAGTACGAAAAATCCTTGATGGAACATTAAGGTCGATTAAACCTAACAATTCTGCGCAATCTATTCTGCCTGATAAAATATCATTAACAAAACTAATGCAGGAAATCTTCCTCCTATTAGATAGCAATTGTAATCCAAGAAGTTTGCATCGTGCTCAGTATTTAGGTAAAGCTTCAAAACTGAACCCACACTTACATAATGCGTACCTCGAAAACGATTTCTGAATTTTTTCCAAGCGTTCTGCATGAATCCTGTAATTAGATTAGGTGACCGAACCAAATAGCTATATTCTAGAATACTTCTTACGAGAGAGAAGTACAGGGTTTTTAGAATACCAATATTATTAAAAATTTTGGAATTTCTTTTTAAAAAACTAAGCATATAAAAAGCTCTATTTTCGCACTCTTTCACTACTCTCCTCCCAAAATTTGATCTAAATCCCGCTACTGGGCTCATGAATAAGGGCAATATCAAGACCTTTCTCGCTTAGGAAGATCAGCAAGTTATCCTAGGCGCACTTAGAGTGCTTAAGATTCACCTGTACGGCGCTCTTCCCCATTATTCACTGCCTCTGCCTATTTGGCTAGAGTAATCTCTTGCAGCAGGTCACGAGCTATGTCTAACTCGTCAAGCTCAGGCCTTCCCGACTGGAAAATCTTCATCTTCGCTTGTCTATTTGCGAATCTAAGCTTGGAATCTAGCTTCATACCAAAGATATTTAGTAACCATGTCATTGTATGAAGAAAATATAAATTTCGTGGAGTATATTCAGTGATGAAAAATTTAATCACAACAAGTTCTAACCCCTTGAATTGATATACCTAAATTACACATAGGACGGTTCCAGCTATTTTGCACATATTAAATCCCCATGGTATATGCGGTACATTATCTAAAAATATATCAAGCAGTGGTGGGTAATGTTTCATATATGGTACTCGTTAATGAACAATAACCATTACAATTGCTGTATCGATTGCGTCCTTTTTCGGTATTCTTCTATAGTAAGTGGTTTAGGGCCCGCGTGTGGATTTTCTTTAATTATTTTCTCCAATTCGGCCGGCAGGATCGCCATGTAATGTTTCGTCATTCACCTTGCAGTTCTATATTTACCTATAAAATATAATATTTAGCGAACTCTTTTTAGAGAAAGTCGCAATGCCTCATTTCTACTAACAAGAGGCATAATATGCCAAATTATGTTTTTGGAGTTCAGAGATTGAGTTTCTTGGTTTTTAACGCGTGTTGCCCTATATATAAAAATGAAACGCTCGTTTTTTTTCCTCGGGTAGGTGAAAATCTCGAAAGACACCTGAACTAGCGATGTAGTTCCGGTAGTGTGGGATCTTAACCCACTAAAAACACCTCCCTAATTTAGAATTACGATCTGGTCTTAAGACCAATGAGCAATTTTATTTTATGAGTTTTAATATAAAACTTTATTTTAAATGTACATCACATGATACAATTAAAATTCTTATATTAGTTCAAAAGGTTTAACCCTTTTGAGCCATCTTACTATGTTTGTGTTATTTACTAGCTGAGAAGCTTCAATATTCACATGGTGAATTAGTCTTTGTTGGTGTTTTTTTTGAGTATTTATTGATTTCTTCGGCGACTTTTTCAATTTTTAGGTCATCGTGGAGGTCGTCATTTCTTATGTACCAGGGAGCACCTACTATATTCCGTAGTACATTATTTTGGAATGTCTGAATAATTTCAATATTACTTTGCTTGGCACAGCCCCATAGTTGTATCCCGTACGTCCATATTGGTTTTAAAACTTGTTTGTAGAGTAGAGTCTTGCTATAAATAGACAATGATGATTGTCTTCCCATTAACCAGTACATTTTTTTTGTATTTTATATTTAGTTCTTCTCTCTTTATCTTAATATGTGCTTTCCAACGTAGCTTGGCATCAAGTGTTATACCAAGACACTTTGCATTGTTTGAGTGCGGAATCTGTTGACCATTTATATACACAGGTTTGTACTCTATTTTTTTTTTGTGAAGTCTATATGTACACATTTTGATTCGTTGAATTTCAACCTCCATTTATTTGCCCAATTTTCTAAATGTTGTAATGCTACTTGTACTTTTCTGTGGATTCTGTGTTGTTTTCTCCTACTGCTGATATTGCCGTGTCGTCTGCAAATGTAGCTGTTGTATTCTCGTCTAAAACTGGAAGATCATAAGTGTATAGTAAGTACAGGGTTGGTCCCAATACACTCATTTGCGGAACTCCAGCTTTAATTTTTTTAATGTCAGAATAGCTATCTTCTTGCTTTATTCTGAAGTATCTATCTGTTATGTATGATTCCAAGATTTCAGAAAATTGTTTCGGAAGGATTGCTTTCAATTTGAATATCAAACCTTGATGCAACACTTTATCGAAAGCTTGGGCCATATCTACAAAAATTGTGGTACACACTTTTTTTCTTCTAATGTTTGTTCAATTATATTCGTTATTCTGTGAACTTGCTTGATAGTGGAGTGTTTTTCTCGAAAACCGAATTGATGGTTCGGAATCAATTTCTTTTCATTTATAATTGGTTTTAGTCTTTTCAGCAGAATTTTTTCAAATACTTTTGATATAATTGGTAGGAGAGATATTGGCCTGTATGACTTTACATCTTGTGGTTGTTTCCCTGGTTTTAGAATCATAATTACTTCTGCAATTTTCCACAGTTTTGGTACATATTTGAAATTGAACACTGCATTTATGATACTTGTTAATTTTTTTTATAGCACTCTCAGGTAAGTTCTCTAGTATTTGACCTGTTATTAGATCAAAACCGGCTGCTTTTTTTACATTAATCTGCATTATTTCTTTTTTAACTTCTTCTGAGCTCGTAGGTTCGATTTCTTGAACTTCTTCATTTTCATATGTAGTTTCGCTTTGTGTTTCTATGTCACTTTCTACTCCTGGGTTTGGCTGAAAAATATCTTCCAGATGCTCTGCAAATCTTGTTGCATTTTCTTCATTGCTTCTGGCCCATTTTCCGTCATTTCTTCTAATTGGTGGAATATGTACTATTGATCCTTTTAAATTTTTTGTTGCTTTCCAAAGCGAATAGTCGGTGTTTTTTCATTTGTCAACTCCATAAGGTAATTGTTTATTGATTTATCTTTAAAATCCTTAATTGCGCTTTTTAGTTGCATAGTGAGGTTGTTCAGCCTAGTTTTTATTTGTGGTATCCTGGTTCGGTGCCACTCTTTTCTTACTTTTCTTTTTTTAGTTATCAACTGTAATATTTCATTTGGATAGTTTTTTCCGTTTAATTTTTTCTTAATTTTTGGAGTAGAATCCCAAGCTGTTTGCTGGATGTTTTTTATAAATTTTTCCACCTCTATATCTATTTGTTCCTCGTTGTGTATTTCAACATGTTCTATTTTTTGTTCTAGATATGTTTTAAACATTTCCCAGTCTGTCCATTTGTTAGAAAGATGCGGATTACCTTCTTTCAGTATGACAGCTTACTTTATAATTCAAATTCTTAATTTCACACTGTATCTTTTTATAGTATATGTATTACAAAAAAAAAAAAAAATTTAACAGTTAAAAAATGTTTAATTGAATAAATTATCTCTCTGAGTGTTGTGGGGTGCACACGAAGTTGAGATTTTAATTATAGTATATCATTAAAATTTAATAAACTAAAATCATTTAAATTAAATCAAATCAAGAAAAGTGTGTGTTTTTATTTTTAAAAATTTAAAAACTATTAAAATATAGTGCAAAATATATAATATTTTCGTATTTTTTATATAAAAAAAACATTTTTATATACTTTTATATAATTTAAGATTTAAATGTAAAAACAGTAAAAACTAAACCGTACAATAAATTATTTAAATAAATTATTGTATCATATACATATATAAATATTAATAAAATGCAGTGTTTATGTAATAAAAAAATTGACCGACAACATGCTAAAATAACTTGTAGCGATTGCAACATGCAGAATGCGTTAATTTGTTGGTAAGCGATATAGAATTTATGACCAAAAATAAAAAACCATATCGTTGCGATCGCAGTAATATTCCACGCCGCCAATTATTACATTTACCATCAACACCAAAAAGTCTTATTACCACAGAGCATTTCCAACAATCTATTTCTAATGTTGAATCTAATGTTGAGTCTATAGCAAATATTAAATCTATCAGTGGCGTAGTTATGCCTCAATCAATAACTTTGCAACATATTTATAAAGAATTGATAGATTTAAAAAATATTAACACAACACAAATGCACTCGCACAAATACATCAACTTCAAGAAGACAAGGAACAACTGTTAGACAAAGTTAACGACCTGGAAACAAAAGTAAATTCTCTTGAACAGCACAAACTTGAAAGTTCTATAGAAATTGTTGGTTTGCCAAATGTTAACAACAACAATGCAATTGAGAATTTAAAAAAAAAATCTCGATGAAGCTCTGGGTGTGAGTATTACTGATGACGACATTGATAAATGTTTTGTTAAAAAAATCAAAACAAAACAAGATTCCGATGAAGAACAAAATATAAATTCGTCATTTATGAATGTTGTTTGTGTTAACTTCAATTCAATTAAATTAAAAGAAGAATTTTTTTTAAAAAAATAGAGAATAAAACTCCTTTGAACAGCTGTATTTTCGATGACGAAAATAAAAAAATTAAAGTTTTTATAAATGAGAGTTTAACATCATACAATCGAAAATTATTTATCGCTGCAAAAAAGTTGAAGAAAGAAAAAAATTACAATTATAATATTTGTGGTGTCGTTATTGAAAGATTAGGACGAGAAAAGATGATACTGCTAAAGTTTGTGTTGTTAAATCTTTAGATGATCTAAATTTGTTAATATAACTAATTAAAATAATTATTTATTTTTTGTTATGAATATTTTTAATTCTAATTTTGAAACTGATACTCTACAATTTAACAACAATAATTCTTTTTTTAGTAATTCTGATATTTGTGAAAGTGTTTTTCAACCTAATCATATTTTGTCAAATAATATTTGCTCATACAACAAAATATTAGAAGTCTTTGTTGAACTCTTGGCACATATAGAATCTTTCTCTAATAAACCACTTTTAATTTTCTTAAATGAAATTTGGATTTATGATTACGAGAAAAATGATTATGATATACCAGGTTATAGCTTCTTTGCTTTATGTAATAATTCATATGCATCTGGTGATGTAGCGGTGTTTGTCAGGTATGATTACCATTATAATGTTTCGTATTGTAACTTGCGTAGTGCCGATATAATTAGGTTATATAGTAATATTGATAATGAAAAAAATAGTTTTTTTGTGTACTAACAGACTACATGAAAATAATTTAGATAAAGAGGTATTTAAATTCACCTTTAAGGAATTGTTGTAAAATGAACGAAATAAAAATTTAATCTTAGTAGGAGATTTCAATATTGATATTTCGAATATAGTAGATCAATATTTGTTTTTGATGGCTGCAAATGGTCTTGAAAGTGTAATTAATAAACCTACTCGTTTAGTGTCTGGTAAATGTTTAGACCATATATTTGTTCGTTTTCACAATAGTGAAAAATTTTCATATAGTGGTACAACTTTTGATCTTAATATCACAGATCACTGTATGACAAGCTTGCTTCTCAACAATATCCAAATAAAAAAAATTAAATAAAAAAGATCCAGAAGCTGTCACTAAAATTATTGACTTTGATAAATTGAATATTTCACTTTTTAATGAATTTTGGGAAGATGTTTATTCTGAAAATGATCCATCTGTAGCTTATGATAATTTTTTAATAATACTACATAATAAAATAAATGCATTAAAAGACTTAAACCATGGATGTCTAAAAAATTAATTGATAAAGTTTCTAAAAAAAAAATTAACACACAAATTTTTGAAACATCCCGGTAATACAAGACTTAAAAATTATTATTTAAAGTTATGTAATGAGTTAAAATCTGAAATTCCTGCTTGTCGGAAAATTTTTACTCGAATGAACTTAATAAAAACAGGAATAGGTCAATGGAAGGTTGTTAATGATATTTTAAATAGAGGTCAAGATAAAAATAGAATTTATGAGTTATTTTCAGATAATGTAAATGTTATTGATAATGAAGAAGTTGCAAATCATTTCAACAATTATTTTGTAAACGTTTCAGAAGACTCAATTCCTAGAAATTGCTCCAGTAATTGTAATTCTTGCAACTCTGGTTTAGTTGAAGATAATTATCAAATGAACACATTTTATTTTGACCACATTACACCTTCTGAATTGCATAAGTTAATTACGTCGTTGAAAAATTAGAACTCTTGTACTCAAGATGGAATTTCAACTTCAATTCTTAAGAAAATTTCTTTTAATATTGTGGATATTTTAACTTATATTTTTAACTTCAGCAGATTTAAGTGCAGATGGAAATTTTCCTAAGTTAATGCTTTTAAACTTAGGAAAATTTCCATCTGCACTTAAATCTGCTGAAGTTATACCGCTTTTTAAAAAAGGTGATACGAGAGTTATTAATAACTACAGACCTATTTCTATTTTATCCACTTTCTCGAAATTATTTGAAAAAGTCATAAAAAACCGTATGATTAATTTCTTAATTAAAGCAAATTTTTTTAGTGAGAAACAATTTGGTTTTCGTGAAAATAGATCTACAGAAGATGCTCTATTAAACTTTTGCGAGTATATATATGGTGAAATTAATAGTAGTAATACTACCGCAGCGTTGTTTGTTGACATGGTAAACCATAAATTACTGCTCGACAAATTGTATAATGCATGGTTTAGAGGGTTTATGTATGATGGGTTTTGTTCGTATTTAAGCAATAGAACACAAAAGTTAAAATTTCAAATAAATATAGTAGTATTCGTAATATTAATATTGGTGTACCTCAAGGTTCAGTTCATAATTTTTATTAATTCACTACTAAAACAAGAATTTAAATCTAAAAATACAGCTTTTTCAGATGACATAGCTTCTGCGTATGCTAGTGTTAACCACTTTAATTTAATTGCGGATATAAATTTTGATTTAGACTTACTTAGAAAATGGTTCGATAAACATAACCTGATTATTAGTAATAAAACTAAAATTATGTTTTTCAATATTTCGGGTGATCAAAATATTGATTATAATTTCTATTATCACTCAGCTTCATGTGAGAAATTTATAAAAATATATGAAAATTGTGGCCGCCATAGCTTACGATCGTTTTGCGAAAACTGTGATTGTTCAACAGATTGTTTTAAAATTGAGATTGTTGATTCGTTCAAATACTTAGGGATTGCAATTGATAAAAAGGTTAACTGGTCTGATCATTGTGATATTTTTAAAAAAATACTTTTTTACAACTGTAAAACATTTTTACCACCTACGAAATTACTGCACAGAGAAAATTCTGCTGATGATTTACTATAGTTTATTACAGTCTAAATTGCAATATGGTATAGTCTATTGGGGTGGTAGTTATTTTAATAAAATTCAACCACTACTTATTGCTCAGAAACACATAATTAGATTTATTTGTAAAATAAATCGTAGATGTAGTAGTAAATTCTTCCCATCAGGAACTTATACTATTATAAAACTTTAAAAACTTTCTTTATCCGTGGCGGTTTTTACCAAAATAGATATGTATCGGTTTATAACCTACGAGCTAATACTAGCTACATTAGCTAGAATTGGTTGAATTTGATTTACAAAAGGTTGGATTTGATTTACAAAAAGGTCAATTTGATTTGCAAAAGGTTGAATTTGAATTGCAAAAAAAAGAATTTGAATTGACATTTGGTCAATTTGAAATGCAAAATGGTCAATTTGAATTGCACAAGGTTGAATTTGGAGTGCAAACCCTATACAAGAAATATTGCTTTGGTACCTAGATTTAATAGAACACACTATGCAAAATTTTACACAATTACTGCACCTAAATTATTTAACAAATTAAATGATGCAACTAGAAATTTACGTGTGTTGTCTATTTTTTTGCGTGAGGTTAAAAACTGGCTGTTACAATATAATCATTCGCAAATTGAGGTTCTACTGAATGCTATAGTGTAGTTTTGGCACTTGTTTGACAAAGTATGATTGGTTCTTTCTTTTAATATTTTACCATTATATATTGTATTTTTCTTTCATCACTTATTAGTGTTTGTGTATTTTTTTTTTTTTTTTTTTTTTTTTTTTTATTTTTTATTTTTTATTAAAGTTAATTCAGATTTCATTAAATGTATATGTAAAAATGATCTCACCCCTCTTAAATTTTGTTTGTAAATTAATTTGATGGGGCATTCGATACTATTATTTATTTGATAAAGAATGCTTTCTACCTTCATTTTTTCTCTAATTGAAAAACACTTATAATTTTTATAAAGAAAAAAAACATTTAATTAGTATACAATAAAAAATTAAAAAATAAATTTGAATTCTTATAAAATTAATGTAAATAATTAAATTACTTTAAAGTAGAAAATATTATATTTTCTTTTTCTAAATAATATTTTGTAAATTTTTATCAATAGAGGAAAATAAAGATATATTTATTATTAAAGTGCTTTAAATTATTCAGCTGCTCATATTCCAAATAAATGCATCGTGCGTTGAACGAGGATATGTGCAATATTGACAATCTTATTTTATTTAACATTAATCAAAAATTTATTTAACATTTTTAAATATTTATACCCTTTGTATAAATATTTATAATCTAACTATAAAATCCTTTTCTATTATAATATAAATTGCAAATATCTTTTGCCGTAGGTAAAATACAGCTTATTATACCTGGAAATCCTTTCTTATAAAATTTAAATTTTGTATAATTTTTTTATATTTCTGTCTTTATTAATTTTGTATACAAAATATTTGCAAATATATCAACTTAGACTATACTGCCCAACTCCCAGTGTAAAATCTTTTCCTGTTCCTGTCTTATAACCACCTCAGCAAAAAATCTCAATACTATAGATAATTTTAATATAAGTTGAATTGTGCATAATATATTCGTATTCTTATAATGGCCTTTAGTTTCAGACAAAACATATCTAAAAACATCTTTAGGTAGGGAGTGCAATTCTTACTGCCATAGTGTATGGACGTGATTTTATATGTACTTAAAAAAAGTAGTGAGAGAGAATTAAATAATTTTTAAAAAAAACAATTAAAGTGGATAAAATAGTGGATAAACTATGTGTAAAAAAAAAAGAAAATATGAGTGAAGCTAATAATTTAATTGGTGAAAAAGATAAAGCAATTATTAACCATAGTTATACAATAGAAAAATTAAATAATGAACCAACAAGTTTAAAAATTAAAATCAAACCATCAATTATTAGTAAAATTTCAGCTAAAAAGAATAAAACAAAAAATAAAACAATAAATCAAATAAATGAAGAATTAAAAAAAGAAGTGTCACAGCTTAAAAAAATAATTAAAAGTTTAAAACAAAAAGAATCTGTTAATAACAACATTAAAAACACAAATCAAGGTACAGAAAATAGATTTTCGGATCTGGCCAAGACTTTGAATGATGATGAACAGATGGAAGACGAATCGGAGAGGGAAGAAGAACACGAAGAAAATATAATACAAATAGCGAAGAAAAGAAATTTATCAAAAAAAATGAACTCAGAGAATCACCTGATAAAATTATAATACAAAACAACAATACAGAAAAATCAGATGACATGCAACAAATAACAATTCATAAAAAAACAACATCTGATCAACAGAACAATACAAACAACAATGCAGAGAATAATAACATTAATAAAATAGAGAAAAAATATAAAATACCACCAATAATTGTATATTATAGATAATTGTATAAAAATAGTTTGAAACTAAATGATTTTTCAATTAAAAGAATAAATATGAAGAAACATATGATCTATTTAACAAACAATAATGATAACGTAAATGTTAAAGAAGTATTAAAACAAATACAATCAAATTACAATACATAGACACCAAAAGAACAAAAAAATAAAACATTAATTCTTACAGGGTTAAACACAGAAGACGAACCAAATGAATTAAAAGCATTAAACATAAATAATTTTGAGATTGAAAAAGTAAACAGACTAGTTACCAAAAAATCAATAAAAGAAAACATTAAGTTACCAGTTTTTATTGTCCAAATTTCAGCAAAAAGCGATATAAATAATTTAATAAAAATTCGAAAACTGAACTATCAATTCATTAACTGAGAAAAATTAATAAAAACAGAAATACCACAGTGTAAACGATGCCAACGATTAGGACATGCAGCGAGCAATTGCAACATAGAATACAGGTGTGTAAAATGCAATCAAAAACATGAAATTGGCAGATGTAATATTCAAGAGGAAGGAGATAAAAGTATGCTATACTGCGCACTCTGCAAAGCTACTTATAGAGGATGTCCAGAATACATGAAACAAGTAAAAAATATAGAATTAAAAAAAAATTAAATAATAGAACACTTGAAGCTAAAATTAAAATGGTAAATAATTATGTAAATCCACAAATGTCATATGCTGGTGCAGCACGACATAATAACAATAAACCGACAAATAGAATAGTAACAAAAACAGATGAAAATTATTGAAAATATAAATATCATTAGAAATAATTAGTACAAAAATAAATAATATAGAAAATAAATTAAATGAACACGAAAAAAAATTAGAATTTCTTTATGAATTTTCGTCTTACAATACTTATTATGGATAGTATCATAAATAAAGTAAATAATTTTAAAATAATAGCTGTTAATGTTAACTCGATTATATCTAATAATAAAAGATCTTATCTTATACATTTTCTAGAAAATTATAAACCTGATATAATGTTGTTAACGGAAACTAAATTAAATACTAAACATAAGTTACAATTTAAAAAATACAATTTTATAAGAAATGACAGACCAAATTCTACACAAGGAGGAGGTACTGCTATTTTAATTAATAAAAAATATAAATATTCATTAGTTACCAATTACATAATTGATAATCTCCAATGTATAGAAACTAGTATTATAGAATTAAAATTAACACAAAACATAAAATTTAAAATATTATCATTATATGCAGGACATAGAAGTAATGAAAAATTCCATTATGAAATAAATAAAATGTTTGAAATTTTAAACTTAGATAGATTAAATACTTACTTCTTAATTTCAGGAGATTTCAATGCAAAACACACAGACTGGTCAAATATTACAAATAACACAAGGGGAAATATCTTAAAAAATTGGGTAAATAGTAACGAAATTTTATATAAAGCCAAACTATATGGGAGAAAAAAACCAACATATCCAAGAACAAATTCATATTTGGATATAAGTATAATAGATATTGGACTAAAACTAAATATAAACCGTGACAGTAAACTTGAGACTATACCATATGACAGCGACCATAATGCTATTCTAATAAAATTGGAATTGGAAAATAGCAATGAATTTTTAACAAATTCAGAAATTATTAAAAATAAATTAAATTATAAAATGACAAATTGGACAACATTTGAAAATATAATAGAGAATAAAATAAAAGACCATAAAATACTAATACCAAATAACAAAAATTTAGAAAATTATGAAATAGATAACTATTTGAATGAAATAGACGAAACAATAAAACATACAATAGATAAAAGTGTACCAACATTTAAACAAGAAAACACTATAGATAAATATATTAACTTTAAAATAAGACACTACTAAAACATAAAAGCACGATACTGACTGCAATAAAAAACACATATAGAAAAAATCGACATGAAAATGACAATAAAATCATAAGACTAAAATCATTACTAAATAATATAAATTCACTTATCTCACAGAACTTAAATATAGAAAAAAATAAACACTGGGAAAACAGTTTTAAAAAAAATCATCCTTCAAATTCAAAAAATATGTTTCCAATCATAAATAAACTTTTTAGAAAAAAAATACCAAAAATATAATAGAACTAAAAGTAGAAGAGATTGTTAAACATCTGATCGAAAATTTAGATATTCAAATTTGTCAATTACAAATAGATGACCAAAATAGATATATCATTAGAAATCACAAAGACATACTTAATATTATAGGTAATTATGTTGAACAAACACACAACCAGATAAATACAGTAAATAATAATGAAATATCTATAAATGTAGACGAAGAAATAGCTGAATACAATAAGACAAATAGAGTTAGACAAAGCTAATAAAATTAAAATAAATACATTTAACGAAAACAATAAAGCTAATGAAATAAAAAAAACCAAACCCATAATAATTATTTTATAACAATGAAAAAATTAAAACACATTTTCAAAAATCTAAAAAATAAAATTTCGGCTGGTGTCCTAATATTGTGTTGAAAAATCTTCCCGATACAGTAATTTCATGTTATTGCACACTATTCAATAACATGCTAAATAATTGTTATTTCCCACAAAAATGGAAAATGGCTAAAGTAATACCAATAGCAAAACCAGGAAAAGAACTAACCAATCCTAGGAATTTTAGACCAATAAATTTACTACTTAATATAAGTAAAGTGTTTGAGACAGTAAGAAATAAAACGATCACACAATTTGTAAAAATTAATAACATTATACCAGAAAACCAATTCGGCTTTAGAGCAAAACATTCAGCAATTCATGCTGTACATAAATTAACATCAGACATATGTTGGGCAATCAATAAAAAAGAATGTGTGGGAGCATGTCTTATTGACTTAAAAGAAGCTTTTAATTCTATTTGGCTCAAAGGGTTAATCTACAAATTATTAAAATATAAATTTCCAAATCACTTAGTCAAAATGGTAGAGGAAATGATAACAAAAAAAAAATTTACAGCAGAAGACGGTCAAACAAGAACAAACAAAATATTTACAGTGATAAATGGGTTACAGCAGGCGACGGTTAATGCACCAATTTTATTTAATATATATTTGAGTGCATTGTTAGAACAATTTAATAAAAAACAGAAGGTAGCAAGTAGTTTAGCTTTTGCAGACGATCTTATTATTTATAATATAAATAAAAATGCATCGTGTGCACAAAAAAAACTACAAAATAATTTTAATGAAGTACAAAGTTATGTTGATTGTTGGAAGTTAAGAATTAATTATAGCAAGTGTGAAGTTAACCTATTCAGAAACAGCCTAGACAAAGTGAATAAAGACATTGGGAAAAATTGGAGACAGTTTCATATAAAGACAAAAGACAACACTAAAATTACTAATCAGAAAACAGTAAAATATCTTGGAGTAAATTTAACAAATAATTTAAACTATAGACTTCATATAAGAAAACAAATAGAAAGAGCACAAAAAGCATTTATGGTAGCAAAACAATTATTTTATGATAAAGGAATAACACCTAGAGTAAAAGTCATAGGGTATCAGGCATTATTAAGACCAATTCTTACATATGCCTGTCCAATATGGTACAATATAAGTCCATCATGTATGGAAATTTTAAGAAGATTCGAGAGAAAATGTATAAGATACTGCACTGCTAAATTTAGAAAACCATAAAGTGAATACAAACATTATTTTTCAAATAAAACTATTTATGAGACTAGCAAAATAAGTAAAATAGATTATTTTATCATAGATTTAGTTAGAAGACATTATTCTAGAGTAGATTTAGTTAAAGAAAATAGTTTAATTTCACATTCAATTTATCCGAATGACGAATATATTAAAAATTCAATATTAACAGGATATATACCACCGGAAGGATTTATTTATCTTGATAAAAATAATTATATTCAAAATGAAGATAATTTACCTATTATATATCATATATTTAGAAGATCAACCAACAATAAAATTGAATATCAACCAAATTAAAGTTGACTATCAACCAAATTAAGAAAATAATAGAAATATATTTAGATACGATAGTTATTTAACAGAGAGGAATTCAATACCAATCAACAATGTTTGGTGGAAAGAAAGAGAAATATAAGATATATTGCACATTTTATTTTAGTTGTAAGTTTTATTAGTTTTAAGTTTCATGTAAATAAAAATTAATAAGTTGGTTTTTTTTTGTAAATAATTTTTCCAATACAAATATCTAAAACAAATTTAAATTAATAAAAATATGAAAAAATAGCAATTATAAGTTAAAAACTAAGGAATAAATTTGAAAATTAGAAAAATAAGCACTTAGAGTACTCCAATGACGAGCCAATAACTAAGAATTAGAATATTAATATAATTTTGTTTTCAGTGCTTTGTACAAAAATGAATATAATGTAATGAATATGAATAAAACACATTTAAAAAAAAAAAAACATCTTTAGATATTAAACTTATAGTATTTAAAAAAAATAATAATAATTTTGAAAACTTTAACTTAACACTATTTTTAGCCAGATTCAGGAACTCAATCGGATTAGAATTGTCTTGTATCTCTATTACAATCATTCTAGATATCAATTGAATCGATTTAATGGTGTTTCTGAAATTAATAAACAATGACATACAGAAAAGACACCTTACAAAAGGACAAATATATAAATAAAAAATTTAAGTTATTTTTAAATATTAATAATTGATTTTATTTGGTACTACTAATTCAAATTTTATTTTAAAGTTGTCATTCTAAAATTTGATCCCTAGAGCGATGCTAGTAAGTGCAACCATGCTTGTAAGGTCAAGGTTTGTAGATCGAAAATTTAAGTGAATCCACCTCCATGTTAAATATGTCTAATCTGAATGAAAGACTACAACTCTCGACAAGGGCTTGGTTTTTTTCCCAGCAACAACAAGTCGTAAGCAAGAGATTTAGATGTAGTGGAACCTTCGGCCACTCCCACCATGACCAAAAATCGATTAAGAAATGCATAGAAGAATCTCGGGCGCTGCTCAGCGTAGAAGACATCTACCTAGGATTGCACTGAAGCAGACTAGCCTTAACAATTAGGCAGCAGCTTAGGGGTTTTCAGGACATTTTGACCAATCAGTTTCATTTCTTTGTTAAAGAAAAATCTTTCACAACAAGCTTTCTCGAATGGCGTCACAGTTTTCACGAAAGGGAGGTGGCAGCGCTTATAGAGTTACTCATAGAGATCTCACAGTCTGTAGTCAAACTGCTCTGAAGACGGTGACTTATCACAGCAAAATCTAGGCGAGAATGTAAAACACATTTTTAACAACCTAACTCAAACAAACAGCCACCCTAAAATGGAACCCGCAAAATAGTGATCATCCCGGAACAGGTGGGCAACTCAAAGTTGTCATGCCACAGTCGGGGTCACATTGCTACTGTAAAGGCAAACCTTAAAAAATATATTGATGATACCAGAGACAATTACATAGATATATAGAACAAAAACTCATATGAATGTGGGTTTTAATTTTAAATGTTCTTTTGAAATAAAACCACCAAGAATTTATAAAAAAAAATATTATTTCTATTTAAATTAAAAATTCATTCACATAAAAGAAAACTATAAATTCAATAATACAAAATAATTGCTACTGTTCTTAAAACAATGTTTCTTCTTTCACAATTTTCAAACAACTGTTTCGTCTTTATTCTCATTTTCGAAAACGTTCAAAAATCTAAAACTAAAGGAAGTTAGAAAATAGTACCAAATATAGTTAAAAAAAAGTACTATTTCCTTTCCACACGGCCATCCCACGATTCATCGGACCCCGATGAATTATCAGGAATTAACCACTTCATTAGATCCGCCGAAGATGAAGTACGAATTGGTCCATCACAATCATAGTGACCATATCGCAACATTTCATATCGTCATGATCTTTAACTGCTGTTATCTCGTACTGTCCAAGATAATTTTTTTTTAACTTCATACTAGTCCCAAACTGGGTACGCTTTATAGCTAATTTAATGATTGTCGTAACTTCATTACGACAATCATTAAAATTTTTAACTGACTCCTCCTGCAATATTTTTAAAACGTTTTCACATCCGTTTCCTTTTGTCATATTAACACCAAACAGGACTTCAAATGGAGTATAACAAATACTGCGTTGAAAAGACGCACATCTCCTACACATATACATGTAGTTAATACACATTTGCACATTTCCTACAAATCTATACCATTTCGATGGGTGAGCTATAGATAATTTTCACAATGCTGGTATAATTATGCTGTTGACCTCAATATTCTCTTGCTGACAATAATTTATGAACTCACTTGAAGTAAAAGCAGTTCCTTTATTACAAATCCTTCACCTTTTCTTGCTTTCTTTGCGACTAAGATACATTTGATTCACCTACGGACACAATTTTCTACTAATTTATCCAATTTAGGTATAATAAAATCTTTTTTAACAATTTCACTCACCTTATTTATTCCAAAATGTCCTTCCTCATGTATTTTTCACATAATTTGTTTTTGCATTGCAGATGGTACCATCATTACATTTTTAATATCACAAAATTTCATCAGAACTCCATTTTCCATACTATAATCTTCAAAAAGTCCGTTCTTTAATAATTCTATAATTGCATGCAACTTTTCATCGCTATTTTGATTTTCTTGAATTTTAGAAATCAAAGATTATATTAATCGGATAACATCTAAGCACATCCACATGTTGCATTATTTGGCCAACTCGATGTTCAATTTCATATGAAAACTCCTGCAACTCCATAGCCTATCTTTTTACTCAATTAGGCACTTCTATTTTGCTTAATGTTTTCTGAAATGCAGCACAATCCGTTATAATTTTAAATTTCATACCCAGCTACAAATAACGCAAATTGCGCAAAACATATACTATTAATTGTTAAAGCTTCCAATTCGTAAAAATGATACTTTTTCTCAGCAGGTGATGATATTTTACTTCAAAAATAAATAGGGTGAAATTTCTCCGTAGAATTCCTTCGTTGCAACATTATAGCTCCAAATCCTTCCTTACTCCCATCCGTATGTAATTCGGTACGGTATCAGCTTTAGGATAATATAATTTTAAAAACGGACTTGATGTTATGGCATCTTTTAAATTGCTCCGGACATTCAACACTTTTTTTTAAAAAGTCGACATTTGCTCCAATTGAACACTAATCCATTTTTCGCAGCAACTTCTAAAACAATTTTAATTTTTTCAATATTTTCCATTTCATATTTAGCAGCAACTAAAACGTAATCCATGCACACACGAATAATCTCCTTTCTGATCAATTCACGATACGTCTTCAACAAATCTGCAAAAATTGTTTGGCGCTATAGACAATCCAAACGGCGTTTTCAGGAATTCATAAAGACCATTGTTTGTAACAAAAGCTGTGTACTTTCGACTATCTGGACGCACTGTAACATGAAAAAAACCATTACGTAAATCTAAAGTCGTAAACACATTACAATCTGCCAAATTGTTCAACTGATCAACAATTAGAGGTATATGAAATTTATCCTTCATCAATTTCTTATTTAACCTTCTATAGTCTACGCAAACTTTATAACCACCAGTTTTTCTTCGAACCACTACCACTGCACTAGCAAACTGAGAATCACTATATTGAATTATATCATTTTCTAACCATTCTTCTACTTGATTATCTATTACAGCATTTTCTAATGGCGCTAGTTTTCTTGCTTTCATTGAAATGGGTTCTTCATCACTCAAGATATTTTTTTTTAACTCGCAGCTTTTCAATTTATTCTAGAATATAATTTTCTATCAATGTGTTTCTTTCATATCTAAACCGTAACGGAATATCTGCACAAACTTCCGCTATTTTATTATATAAAATCGTCTTCCGCGTTTTAAACTGCAACTTCCGAATTATTTAGCTTTGTTAATTTTACACCAGTTTTCCGAATTATCAACTCTACCTTATTTAATAAATCATTTCCAATCATGATTTCGATTCCCATTTTTCTAACTGGCATCACATAAAATTCAACTTTAAATAAATCGCCATTTATCTTCACATCATCTTCAAAATATCCTTTAGTAGACGAATGTGCTTCACCTAAACCAACAAAAACACGTCTAGTAGTTTTTAGCTCTCTGGAGGATCTTTTAAATTTCTATAAATATCTTCTATCATCAAACAAGCCGAGCTACCTGTATCAACCAATGCTTTGATTTTAACATTACATAATTTCACAATTACATTGGCCATAGAATCATTTGACATTCTAACAGGAGGAGGTTGCACTTTTTTTTTCAGAGCAATTTCTTGAAATATGTCCATATTTCCCACATGAAAAACGTCGGACAATTTTTTGCTTCATGTCCTTTAATTTTACAATTAAAACACTTTACTATCAAATTTTTATGGTGCTACTGGAGAAAATTTTTCTACATACCGAAATTTTGTAGGGCACTTACACTTTTTTTCATATATTTCTAGCTTTTCTTTTAATTGCTCAATTGTTTTTGCCTCATACAAAAAATTTTTCCTTCCACTGTGCTCTGAAATTCCATCTATTATATGTACATTCAATTAGCGATCATTCTTCTATTTCTCCTCGATCAGCTAATTTCTGCATCCGTACCACATATTCATAAAATGACTCATTTATTAACATCATGTGCATTTCTAAATTTTAAATTTTCTTTCCAAATTCTTCTCTTAAAAACATTTTCAATTCCGCATAATTTTTACTTCAGCCATTTCCACTGCATCTTTATCTGGGGACAACAACAACTTTTTACAAAAAAATATTTTTGAATGTCATTCCATGCAACTAACAAAACATGCGTCTTGAATTCCGAAATAAATTTCCTAACTGGAACATCATTTTGTCCACTAAATTTTGGAAATACTTCTTCAATGTCCCCTATCGAAATTGATCATTTAACTTCCTATAAAATGGGGTGTAATGTAACCCGCCTCCTCGTGGTGCACCACGGGTTACGCCAAATGGGCTACATAGGCTGGTTAAACGAGCAAAAAATACAAAGGAATAAAGCGAAGTAGTGCAAAAAGGCATTACAAAAGTTAAAAAGTTAAAAAGAAAAACAAAAAAGAAAAATTACAAGAGAAAATTTTATACACCAAATATTTAAAAAAAACTGTCTTTTTCAAGACAAAACAAAATAAAATATCAACATTTATATAACAACCATCAATTACAAACTGCAATAACATCAAAATATACTCAACTACAAGTGCAATTCGAAGACTTCTAAGTTTTTATCAAAGAATATTTATTTTTTATCTATTTATCACAAACATATATATATTTATACACTAACTATTTTTTACACTATTTTTAGTTATTTGTTATTTATTTATTTAACTTATTTTAATTATCGTCTCAACGTGTAAAAAAATCTATGTTAACTCATTGTTTAAAAACGCTTCATTGTAACGCAGGTGTGCTTTCCATTGCAAAGAAAACTGCTCTTGAAAAATTCATTTTTGATAATAACATCGATGTATTTAGCATCATAGAATCAAATATATCAGAAAATAACAAGAAATATTTCAACTTTGCAAACTACACCATTTACAATTTGTTCAAACATCGCCAAATTGCAAGCGGAATTCTAGTCGGTGTAAAGAAAACAATGTCTGCAAAATTTAATATAATCAAAGAGACGAATTCGCACGATACTTCGGAAATAGTTTATTTGGATATATGAGGACGAAATGCGGCAGGAAAAACGGTTGAAAACTTCATTGATGACAACATCTGCGAGCTGCTATACCATAGTACCGAAGCCAAAACATACATCCATTACACTGGTCATTCCACCTCTCCAGATATGATCATCACATCTTCGGACCTTGCACCTTTCAGTAATAAAAAGGTTGTAGATGATTAAGGTAGTGGTCATCGTATGATAATAACTAGCATAACCGAAAATACTCGAGAAAATATCAAAATAACACCTAGAACACTATGGAATTTTAAAAAGGCAAATTGGAATAAATATAACAATACTCTTAGCGAGTTAATTTCAACCGAACAAGCAGACCACAAAATAAAAAAATTCGTAAATTTGATAATTAAAGCTGCAAAAACATCCATTCCGCGTGGTAAGGTTAAAAAATATCGTTGTTTTTGGAACGCAAACCTTGAAAAAATAAAAAAAAAATAAAGAACATCGATCGCAGCTTATCATAGAGAATTACGAACAACTAAAAGAAATAGCTTTGCAAATTTTATTCAGAATCTAGATTACAGAAAAAGTAGCACCAATGTATACAACTACATCAAAAAATTAAGTAACATAAACAACAAAAGTAGCCAAGCAGACGACACACAAAATTGCATCAGCAGAAACGGAAAAAACTACACTAACAGTAAAGACATTTCAAATAACTTCGCAACCTACTACACAACAGCATACACTCTAGCTTCAGATTTGAAGAAAAACCGTAAAAAGACAACCCACAAAACTAATATACCAATAGCTCGAATATATAACGAAAACTTCTCTCCAGCTGAAATGGAACAAGCGATCAAATGGTTAAAAATTAAGAAACAACCTGGAAGCGACAACATATTTCCAGAAATGATAAAAAATCTAGATTCAAACAATAAAACAAGATTACTTTACACATTAAACAAAATTTGGAACAACGAAAAACCCATTCCCAGACAGCAGGAAAAAAGCTATTCTCATACCGATTAAAATACCAGGCAAAAAAGCAAAACAAATGTCAAGCTACAGGCCAATATCTCTGACAAGTATCACAGCTAAATTAATGGAAAATATGGTTGTTACGCGTTTAAATTTTCAACTAGAGCAACAAAAAACAATATGCAGTGAGCAGGCAGGTTTTCGTAAAAACCACTCTACCATCCATCAAGTTACAAAAAAAAATAACATGAAAATCAACCTTGAAAAAACAGTGTACCAGATATTCACGCTAAAACACAAGTTCAACGATCTAAACATTTCTATATATAACTACAACCTACAACGTACAAACTGTTCAACATACCTTGGTAGTTCACTGGATAACAAATTAAACATGGAACATGCAAATTGAAAAAACAACTAAAAAAGTGAAGCACAAATCAAATATTTTGAAGAGACTTGCAGGTTGCAAGTGGGGAGGTACAATCGATCTGCTAAATCGCATCTATAAAACATATATAAAACCAGTGTTAAAATGCGGAGGCGAAACAATAATAACAGCACCAAAACATAACAGATTGAAATTAGAACATGCTCAAAACAACGCGTTAAGAATAGTTACCGGAGCTGTAAAGACTACACCAGCGTCAGCCGTTAGAAGTTTCACAGATAACATTCCAATACACGCAGAACATGACATTCAAGCCGGACAGTTGTATGAAAAACTAAAACACCACAAAGACATTTTCACCTGGTTTAACATCAATATACCGGAGAGCAAATTGAAAACTCAAAAAGATTTGAAGACATTTCTAAAAACATCGCAAATCAATTAAGATACTTACCAACTACAGTCGAAAAGATTATACCAACTAACCCCTTAGACTACATAGATATTCCAGTTTTTACAGAACTTATTGAACACATCAGCAAAACAAATACTAACATCGAACCAATCAGGCAAATCGCGATAGCCACCGTAAAAACAAGATATCCGAATGAACTATGGATGTGCATATACACCAACGGATCTCTAACAAAAAACAGCACGGGAACCGGGGCAGGTGTAGACAGCGAAAAATTTAGTCACTATTTTGCACTACCCGAAAACTCAACAGTGTTCGAAAGTGAACTGGCGGCTATAAAATGTGCACTTAATCAAATTCTATATCGAAGAGAAGAAGCTAGAAACATAATACGCCAATTATTCACCGTTCTAAAACAGCGAGGACATAATATAGTTCTTCAATGGGTCTCAGCACATTCTAACATCTTCGGCAATGAAAAAGCTGATCTACTGGCAAAGAAAGGTTCCAATATCGTTGGCAGATCCCCAGCTATACACTCGATTGAAACTAGACTACAACAGATAAAAAAAATACATCGTAGATAAAGAAATAAATCAGGATAACGATCATATGGTGGGAAAGATGTACGAAAATATTAATAAATTATATCATACCATCGCACAAGCACCAAGAAGAGAAAGCGGTAGCACAATTTCGGCTCAAAACTGGACACAGTTGCCTGGCAGTTCACCTAAAAAAGATTGGTATAAAAGACTCGGACATTTGCATTTTATGTGATTCCAACGAAGCACAAGACGAAAATCATCTTCTCAGATGTGCTGGATTTGTATTGGACAGCTCATGGTATGATGGCCGAGGCCAAGTACCCAACCATTAGTCAACAACAACAACACTTCCTATAAAGGATCATTTTTTTGTTCTTGTGAATTTGAAGAACTCGGTCTTGGCGCTGACGCAATTTGTAATTCAACCATACTATTTTTAAACGCCTCTATTTCAGCTGCTAGTTTACTAAACGTTAAAAGTATTAATGCAATGCATTTATTTATTTATTTCAAGTTTAATACAAACAGTTTACATACAACAATTTAAAAAATAAATATTATGAACAAACCAATTTTTAAACTTGAGATTATCATTATATTAAAATAGTTTGACTTTCAAAAGAAGTTATGAAACTAAGTCAATAAAATTATCAAATTAATTAATTTAAAATCTATATTACTGCTGTAATTTAATAATACATATTACAGATTAAAAAAATATAAACTTACAACCAATGTTATGACGCTTTTAAAAATAATTTTGTTTTATTGATCTCTTTAGAAAGACAGAGATTAATATGACCTTTATGATTATTAACTGATATAAACATTCTATTAAGGGGTTCAAATTTCCCATAATTTATACGGTGATTAGTTTCTCTAAATATGTTTTCTGACCGAAACCGTGTTCTACGATTAAAATGCGTATTAGCTTGGTTTTTAATATAATATGAGTCTATTTGACCGTTGAGAACCTGTAAAATGAATATGTAATATATCAGCTACTAATCTTCTTGATTCCAAAGTTTTCATTTGTAAAAGAATTCATCTGTTCCTGTATGGAGGCAAAATTAGTGGATTTGACCAATGTAAATTTCGTAAAAGATTTTTTTTTTTTTTAACTCATTCAATTCTGGCTATGTGGTCGTTCTAGAAAGGAGACCAAACTTGACTTGCGAACTCAAGGTTAGGCCGTACTAGTGATGCGTATAAGGCTTTAAAGATATATGGATCATCAAATTCCTTAGACCATCTCTTAACGAAACCTAACATTGAATTAGCTTTGCCTATTATGGTATCAAAATGACGATTAAAAGTCATTTTGTTATCAAACAGTACTCCCAAATCCTTAAAATGTGTGAATCTATTAATTGGTTTGTTGTCAAAGGTGTAATTAACGATGATTGGGGCAGTACGGCGAGTATAGCTAATCAAGTTACACCAACATTTAAAAGAATCTAGATCATTCTGGAGTGTGCTAGCATCCAAAGTCGAAGTGATCTTCTTGTAGATTTTCATGCATAGATCCCAGTTTACTATTCTTAATGACAGATGTGACGTCATTGATAGAACAAATAAACAGAATTGGTTTCAGATGACTACCCTGTGGGACACCAGAATTGGCATTAAAGGGATCAGAAGTTACTGATCTAAATTTAACGTTACTGATCTAAATTTAACGCAAGATATGATGTAATCCATTTAATCAAGAAGTCGGGAAAACCCAATTTTTTTAATTTAAAACATATTACACTGTGAGGTAACAGATCAAAAGCTTTACTTAAATCAGTGTAAATTACGTCTGTTGGTACTCAGCCTCCATATTATTAAGAATGAAGAACAAGATTCTACTAGATTGGTAACAGTAGATCTTTTTTTCATAAAACCATGCTGATTGGGCACCAACAATCCAGAGCAATAACTATAGATCGAATCAAAAATCATGAGTTCAAATAATTTAGGAATGCTTGAAAGTTTAGCAATAGGTCTATAGTTACAAACATCATTTTTTAAATCTTGTTTGTGCACAGATCTGTTGAATAAATGATTTGGTGAATAAAATTTGTAATGGCAATGATAGAGAATTTGCAAAGTTTCTCAGGATAATTTCCGGTACATTATCTGGACCAGGTGAAGTATCATTATTCAACTTTTCTAGGTACTGCCTTACCTGTGAAACTGAAAAATTGTTGATGGTAAATTAATCTCAGGATAACTGTACATGTATCGCAAATTTGTCTCATCAATCTCAAAAGGCGTGCCGGAGTATGAGCTGGAGAAGTAATCTTTAAAATACTTCGGGATAAGTGTCGGGTCATTTGAAATATGTCCTTTATAAGACATAAATTTAGGATATTGATCCGACTTCCTTTTAGAATTAACAAATTTCCAAAAAGATTTAGGATTGGTTTTAATTTGAGAAGCTATATCAATAAGATAATCATTATAATTGCTATCCAGAAAAATTTTAAATGCTTCATGTAATTCCGTAAATTCATGATATGCTTCAGAATTTTTGAATTTTAAATATTTCTTCCATGCCATATTTTTTTCGTTTCTGAGCTTTTTTAAGTCGTGATTGCACCAAATTGATTCCAGAAAACTATTTAACCCTCTTAAGTTCACCTTAGCAAAGTTATGTCGGTAAGATATATTTGGTGAACTACAGCAGGACTATTATAACAGTATGGGAAGCTAATAGGAGGGTAAAACTTGTCTGTATTGACCAATGGAGTAATATTTTGTAAGTCGTTCACATTAATCCAATCACTAGTAAAAATAAGATCCAGCTGCACACCATTATAATTTTTTATATTTCAAACCTGCTGAAGATAATTGAGCCCATCAACTAATGTGTGTTCAACAGAATTCACAATGTTGCTCGGCGTAAGAACACATTCCTCATCGTGGGGTGACCAAGTTAAATGTGATAAGTTGAAATCACCACAAACGAAAATTTCATCTGACGGCAGAATTTTAGACAAAATATGGTCAATAGCTTGGCAAACTTTAGAATATATTTCTAAAGTCGAATTAGGAGGAATATAACAGCAGATAACAAAAATAGATTTGAGAGTGAGTTCTACTTTAATTGCAACAATCGCAAGATCTGGAAATTGTGAAAGCATATTTTCATTTATATTAAAACTATTTTTAATAGCCATCATTACACCTCCACCTTTAGGCATAATCCTATTACAGTTAGCTTAATTATTATTATTATTGTACCTGTCTTTTCTAAATACAGAAAAAGAAAAGTCAAATAATTCTAACGAATTTATTCCAAAGTTTACGAATACATTATCTTAGAGTTTACGAATACATTATCAGTTTTAGTGCGTAAACCTCTAACATTTTGGTAATAGAATGATAAATTATCAGGTAAATTATTTGACTTACAGCTAACAGGATTAATTGTTATTAAATTGTTAGGGACACGACTTACAGTATCTATAGTCCGTCTCTCTTTGCCTTTGAAGGTCTTCTCTTCTTTTATTATTAATGTAATTTCCATAAGCTTTCAAATCAGTTATGATATTGTCCCTGTAAAGTCCTTGTTCTACATTATAATTAATATACAATTTACTAAGAACCTTATGATCTATTGGAGACCCTGGGACTTAATTAAAGCTTTGATGTTGGTAACTGTTTTACCCAGAACCCAAGTGGCTTTTGGTTCGTCATGTAAGTATGCTAGAAACAACCTCACATATCATAGATTTTAGGATCATGAAGGCGGCTCAAAGCATACACACAATCACCATTTTATACCGAATTAATAGTCATTCTAACTACTGGGGATATTAAAAGATTTAAGAAATTGTGAGAGGAGGTGGGGAATTATTTGGATGATTTATGGTATTTGGAATATTAGTTGGATTGGTTGTATTAGTTTTATTGTTGGTGGAATTATTTGGAGGATTAGTTCTAATTATGGTATTTGGAATGTTAGTTGGATTAGTTGTATTAGTTGATGTTGATGGGTTACCAACTATAAAGGTCTCTCCTTGCATAAGGTTAGGATATTTAATAGAGTTGCTGGTCATAACATGTGGTGCAAATTATTTCGATTTATTATTGTTGCTATTGCTATTAATATTATTATTATTACAAATACAATTACAAACTTTACTATTACCACAGAAAACAGATTCATACAGAGAAACAACTCCTAACAAAAAAATTGTCGTAAGTCTACCCCATATACAGAACAAATTTTCTAATGGCTCGGCCACTAATACATTATTACGACAATAAAAACATGAAAATTGAGAATGAGTATAGAGAATTTTTTTTCTATACTGAGGAGAGAAATTCTGTATTGTTTTTGTATTTATATTGCATAATTTTAATTTCTGTTCTGTATACTGGATAAATTTTCTTAAACGAATTACAAAATATGAAATGCAATAATTTTTTAGTTTTGAACTAATAAAAAATAAAAGTCGGTCATAACTTTTGATGTTTTTTATATTTATCATCAGTTTATACGATTTTTTTGAGAAAAAAAATCATCTATGCTTTTGTCTGTCTGTCAAGATTTTCATTTTATTATTTAAGAAAAAGCACCGGCGCTATCAATTTTTGCACCTGGTGGATGGTGCACTTTTAAAAAATGCGCTAAAAACCGTTTGTCGTCCGTTTCCACATCACCTAAGAGGTAGGATAACCAATGAACTTTCAGACAGTAGGATAACCAATGAACCAATTATTAAAAATTTCAGACTTATTTGTTTCCTCAATGCATAAATTATAAATTTTTTCTTTAATATTTGTAGTATTACATTTTAATTTGAAAAATTTGTCGAAAATTTGTACATGAAATTTACAAATTTCAAAAAAAAATTCTGAGGGGACAGAAAAATATCAAATGAAAAATATCAAAAATATCTTATTCGAAAAATATCAAATGAATGAGATTTGAGAATAATACGAAAAAGAGAATAGAAAATGAAAAAAAAACTTATGCGATAAATTGGAGAGTAATATAATAGAAACAGACAAATACATAGTAAAATATGAAAATGTCGTTTTTTTTATATAAGACTTGTGGGTCTGTTATATAGATTGTCTGTGCTATTACTTACATTAGATTTTTTATTTATGTTTTCAGTATTGTTAAATTTATTTTTATTCTTAATTTTATGTTTAAGGTTTGTGGCGTTACTATTGCTAGCATGTGTATTAAAAAATTTATTTTTACTATTATTATTATTTTGATTTTTTTTGATATTTTGGTTTTGCTCTACTATTTTTATTAGCATTACTTGATATTTTACTTTTACTTTCATTGTTTGAATTATTATTATTATTATTATTAACTTTTACCTTATTTTTCTTCATTTTTTTTATCCAAATGGATACTGAAGCACCAATAGTTTCCCATATGTCTTGGCTATCTATCAGCGTTATAACCGTATGGACCGGAACACTAACTTTAAAACTACAATATTTAAAACTACTAACTTTAAAACTACAATATATAGAGTTAATCTAGTTTTTAAGTCATCGTTGTCAGAATTATTGTTAAGTTTGTGTATTTCATTATTCATTATATAAAAATTATCAAAGTTATCTGACAAATTCTTTTCAATTGATGTTTGTAAATTACAAGTATTTCCATCTAAAATAATTTTTAATTTCTTTAATGATGAATGAATATTATCCAATTGAAATTTCATTTTATCAATTATAACATCATTATTTGTTGCGATACAATCTTTAATTCTTTCAATATTCACATGTATTCTGAATAACGTTCGGAACGATATTCCGTCGGAGATCTATTCTCCGACGGAGCACAAATTGGTATTCTGAATTCCGACGGAATCGAGTTATAAAATTGCCATATCAAAATGATTTTCGAAAGTATTCAAACGGTGTCAACCGGAGCGAATGCGGATTTTTAAATTATTGTAATTTGTGTTTTCTAAATATTTTTTTTTTAATAATAAAGTTAATTAAATATTTTATAAATAATTTATTGTATAAAAAATAACTAGTAGTGTAAAAATAATTTGTTTGAGAAAAAGATTTTATTGGTTTTTGTATAATTTTTTGTGGTGTTTGTGAAAAATCAAAAATTGGCAGTATATTGGATTTCAGTTAGGAAGTAATGGAAGATAAAAATAAAATTTTTTTTATAAAAATAAAAAGAATGCGCCAATTTTTATTTATTTGTTTACAGAAATTTTTCTTTTTGTTTTCACAATTAATTTTTTCTAAATATAAATTACTTTTATTCCCTACTTTATTCACTTTTCTTATTTAATTGTTTATTAAACACATATTTAACTTTAAATAAAACAATTTTACACATAAATTATATCCACACACTCACTTTTATTCAATCTCCGCAACTATAAAGTTTCGGAGAAATTTAGAATGAAATATACGTTCCGAACGTAAATACCATATTTACAATCAATCGAATTCGAAAATTAATTATCCTCCGCACGGAATTTAGAATACCAAATTCTCCGTCGGAGCTAAAATCGAGTATTTCTCCGCTCCGAACGGAATTCAGAATACATGTGATTATCATAAAATTTATCAACTTTATTACCAACGACTTCTAGGCTTTCTTTATGAGCATTGCATGTTTTAAAAATTTCGTCAACTTTACTACAAACTTCATCAACATGTTGCAAGATCGATTTATTGTTTTCTTCTAATTTAATCGTTTTTTCTCAGCATTAATAGCTCCCTTATTTATTAAATCAATCGACTCAGTAAATTGCTTTGGTAAATTACAAGCAATTATTTGATTTAATTGCGAGCAATACATGCGAGAAATTAATGTTTCTGCACTCATAACAAAAAAAAAACAAAAAAGGTTTTATATATTCTTTCATATAGTTAATTGCAGTGCAAAAAAGACTAACACATTGGAGATGATATAACTTTGCTCAAATACCATTACAAGCAATTAAATTATGTGTACCTATGCTATCGTTTAAAGCGCATTGAGTGCTACTGCACCGTTGCATATTTAAATATGTTAAAAAATTGTAAAAAAAAATCAAAGTACAATTTGGCAATTATTTGTCATATAAACTTCTTAATATAAATATTCAAACTAGTAATCAAATATAAATATTAACACTAGTAATAAAGGCTATCGGGGATCCAGACCACCTTCGAACAAACCCCTAAATTTGTTAAGTGTAGCACATTTGGTATTGGTATACGGATGTTTGAGTTTGTAATAATGTGCTAATAAATAGTGTGTGTGTCGGTCTGTCGTTTTGTGTGTTTGTCATTTTGTCGGTCTGTCGGTTGTTCGCGTGTGAAAGTGCCTGATGACGTGTGATTGAGGCTGTTCGCGTGTATTCGTGTCACGTGGTATGTGTTTATATGTGTGGGTGTGTGCTTTTTATGTGTGGTTTAGTGTGTGTGTTTGTCTCTTATGTGGGTATGGGTAAGGGGAGGAATATGGGTTAGTAATATAGTTAAAGTATATAATTTCATGATTCACATGAACGTGTTTCAACATGCTTCAACATGTTGGATAATTTTATTAGGTCATTTTTTTAATGTTAGAGTTTATGAATAAATTTTTTTTTTTATTATTATAGTACATATATTGAAAGTTTTGAGTTTTTTAGGTTTGCTGAAAAGAATATTTTAATTATACAATATGTATGGTTGTTATTGTTGTACTGAAGCATTTTTGTTGTGGTTTTGAAATTTTGAAATTTTTGTTTTGTTATGAATTTTTTCGCGTAGGCGTAGTAATAGAGCAGACGAATTTTTATATGTAGTAGGGTATTCTAAGCGGCCATTATTGTATAGTTTGTGACGTAGGTGATTCCATATTTTTTGGATGATAAAATATTTTTTTTCTTATGGATTTATAATATTTGAAGCAAGTTTGATTTTGAGATTGAATCATCAACATCTTTAATGAACAGTATTATTTTTAAAATAAGAATTCTTAATAAGTTTTTAATTGAATATGAATACTTTATACTCGATGATCATAAAGAGAAATTTGAAAAATATTGTTTTTTATTGAGGAAATTTGTTTTAGAAGAAATAAAATATTCAATTCATGGCCATCACTTTTGATATATGATAAAATTTTCTGCATTATAAAAAAATATAAAAGCTGTTAATAACTAATAAATACATCAATATAAAAAAAAGTAAAAAAAAATTAAATTAAACCAATATTTTAATATTAATTCTTTTATATTTTAGAATTTATTATAACAAAACCAAATATATTATAAATATTAAATCTAATGAGGTAGAAAATATATTAAAACAAAAAAAGAAAAGTCGAAAAACGAAAACAAAATCAATCGAAGAATTTGAGAAAACTAGCAAGGAATAATAACCTTGTTCAACATGTCACAACGTTATTTAGTATTATTATTTATATATAAGAATAAACAAATAATATATTTTTTCTTGAAATCAATACTGTTATTTTCCTATATTTAAATCAAACACATTCTGTGAATACAATACCAGAAACAATTTTTGACACACAATATACCAATTTGTACAAATCATATTTTACTGGCGAAGAAAATGATCATTTATTATGTTATCGAGCAGATAATTCTTATATAAATGAAATAATGCAAAAAGTACGACAAGATTTATCAATACATCCAGAACGTTTACAATCATTTCATAATAAAAAATATATGTATTTAACATTAAATGATAAAACAATTTACCAGAACATTTGCAATATCATTTGATACAGATCCAAATAATATAAAAAATATTGGTAAATTAAATTATTCAATTAGTTCAACATCTAGTAAACTATCAACATTACAAAAATACCATAATGATGAAGAGATTGTTGGTATTAAAGAACATGATGATTATACGACAACAGGTTTTAAGATATTACAATATTGTATTGATACTAATTTTATAAAAATTATAAATCATAATATAGATCCAAATAATTTCCATATTGAAATATCACAATTTCCACATATTAGTATTAAATCAGTTGAGAACAATAGAATGTTTACTTTTGGTATATTTTTTGCAATGCTATTTTATATAATATTATTAAATACATATATAATATCATTAGTTGAAGAAAATCAAACTAGTATTATGAATTTATTAAAATTGACTACACCATATTATTATTATGATTACACTATTTTTTTATATTACGTTTGATAATATATTGCATATTTAGTATATTATGTAGAATAATTGGTTATTATTATGATGCGAATGATAATTGTGTTATGGTTACAATTTTATCTTTTTTGTTTATATTTTCATCAATGTTATTGGGTAATATTATTACTGCTTTATTTACAAATACATTTTCAACTAAAATTGGTAGTTTTCTATTATTATTTCTTTCGATTTTAATATATTTTGTTGATGAATGTAAAATTTCTGTATGGTTTTTACCAGGAAATTCATTTTTAGATGGTATTAATATATTACACATCTATACAAATAAACATCGTGCATTTACATTTTATAGTTTATTTGAAATATTACAGAAAAATCACGACAATTATATTTGATTTTGTTAATATTAATTTTACAAGCGATAGTGTATGGTTGTTTGTCAATTTTTCCCAAAAAAATGGAATTTATGAAAATATTTAATAAAAATAAATTGATTACTACAGTAAGAACAGTTAATGATAATCAATCATCTAAATATGCTATTAATTTAAAGAATATATCATAAACATACAAACATTTCAACATAAATTTGAAGCTATAAAAGATATGTCTATGGATATTGAACAAATATAATATTTTTGCTTGGACATAATGGATCTGGTAAAACAACTGTAATAAATATGATTACTAGTTTAATAGAGAAAGATTCTGGTGAAATATTGATTGATAATGAACGACAAAATCCTATATACTGAACTGACAGTCAGTCACTATATAGGTAGGCGTCTGTTCTCCATGTTAGGGGCGGCATTGGTTTTTAATTTACCTGGCGGCAGATATAAAACGCACTTCTTGAGTAAAGTAGAAGATAAAAATCGAGTAGGTATATCTACTCAAACGTCGACAGACGCTGCGCCTGTCGGCGGGCCTCTCCTCTTCAAAGATAGGGCGCCAGCAGCCACGGTTTTAATGGTAACGAATACGGCAACGAATAATGGCAATGAGAATGACAAGATACCTTTTCCTATTACACGGGGAGCTGATAAGAAATGGTACATTCGGTGGAAAAAGAGTGGGAAGTCTGATGACGAAATTGACGTCCTTCTAAAGGCTCGACGGGAGCATTTAGATGCCACGGTAGGGACTTCTTCTTCTAGGAGTGGTGAAGCTTATACTCAAGCTGGTGAAGTTTCGAGTAAAAAGCGTAACCGCTCCGGGGAATAAGAAGTCCCTAATGCAAAAAGAGCCATCAGGGTGTAGGGGCAGTCAGAGTCTAAGACTAGGGCTGTCGGTCCACCTAAGGATGAACCTTTAAAAGTGGCTCTAATAGACAGAACACACCCAGAAGGTAAAGTTCCCGGTCCTTACCAGGAACGTTTAATACAAAAATATGAAGATTGGCAGGTAGAAATTCTATTTACTGAACCCGTGAATTTTGTTCCACAGTTTATGTGGAGTAAATTCAAGGGTGATGTACTTCGAATTACCTGCTCAAATGTAGAAACGGTTTCCTTCCTTAAGGAACACGTAAAATTGTGGGAACTACTGTGGCCAGGTGCCGAACTTGCAGTGGTGGGTATGTTTGAGGTTCCGCGTTTAGCCAGAGTAACACTCTGGCTTAATAACGATAGAAGGGAGCGGAAAGATGTTCTTAAATTGATTGAGGTTTTGAACTGGTACCCACCAAAGACAGTGATCTTGATTCCTTGCTGGGTGGTGTAGGTGAGTTAAATGTTGCGTCATCCGAAGTTAGCATTGACATCACCAGTTTATCTGATGAAGACACGCTGACTGACGATGAAAGTGTTTTAAATAATACCTGTGTATTTATTAGAAAGGGCAGTATCTTCGGATACTACTGAAGAAGAAGTTTCAGATCAATAAATGAAGGTTGTCCAGGCAAACCTTCATCGTAGCGTGGCCGCCACAGCCATGCTAAGGGAACGCCTTTTACCAGGTGAATTTGATGTGGCAATCAACTAAGAACCTTATACCAGTGGTAGCATGGTTCTTGGGTGGAATACAAAGAAGATACAGATTTATTTTGACATCTGTAATGGTAGGCCTAGATCTTGTATAGTCACTAAAAAATGTGATAATATGGTTTATATTCCCCAGATTAGTGACAATGACAATGTTGCGGTACTTTGGGGTATGAAGAACAATGGATGAAATCATGACATCATCATCGCATCGTGTTACTTACCGTATGATTCACCAGATCCACCACCAACGGTGGGTCTAAATAACATCGTGAATTATGCGGCAAGTAACAAGAAAGAACTTCTGATAGGTTGTGATGCAAATTCACACCGTACTTATACAAACAACAGGGGTAAGTCACTCTTAGAATTCTTACTAACCAGTGACCTATATGTACTAAACAGAGGTAATAAACCCACTTTTCAAAATAAGAATAGAAAACAGGTTATTGATATCACTATTGGTACAAAGTTTATACAAGATTTGGTCTCGAAGTGGTTCGTCTCCATGGAATCTACCTTTTCAGACCACTCTTGATTATGTTTTTCGTTGGCTTTCAGAAGAAAGCTTGCCAGCCGCTTTAGAAACACCCTCAAAACAAACTGGCAGGTTTATGTAGATACTTCTTTTTGACGTTTTTGCATTAACTGAGACTAATCTTACTGATGGTTTTCATGATAATGAGTTGTTTTCGGCTGATATTAATGTGTTTCGTAAAGATGGTTATAATTGTGGTGGTCGTGGGGTTCTTATTGCGGTACATTATAACTACGATGCTACTTTCGTCGATATTCCTAATACTAGTAATGTTGAATTAATATGTGTTAGGATTTCTGTTGGGCGTAGAAGCATTTACGTTTTGAATGTTATATACATCCTGTTAGTCTCACTGAATCTTACCAGCTATTCTTGAATGCTGTTGATTTCTTGAATTCTACTATGGAGGGTTTCGATGATTTATTAATTGTTGGCGATTTTAACTTAGCTCGGCTGATTTGGGTTCAATCGGATGAAGATTTATATTATGTTGCATCCAATGCAACGTCTTTAACTGAAACTCTATTTATAGATAATTTATGTGATTGCAGCCTATTTCAGATTAGTAATATAAAAAATAATTTAAATCGTCAACTTGATCTTATTTTTACAACCGACTTTAACAACTGTGTTGTAGATGAATGTTCTCAATGTTTGTCGGTTATTGATTCTTATCATCCTCCTTTGTCCTTAATTTTTTCTTATGAAAATGGCAATATTGATGATATTAATGTTAATTCCTTTCGTTATAATTTTCGTAAAACTGATTTCGTCAAATTAAACTATTTACTTAGTAATGTAAACTTTGATTTAATTATTAATTCAAATGTTAACATAGATGTAAATTTATCTAATTTTTATTCAATTATTTTTGAATGCATCGAACAATCAGTTCCGACTTCTATCATTAGAAATTCTTCTTCATCACCTCCTTGATACAATAAGGAACTTCGTACCTTAAGGAATAATAGAAATAAATTATGGCGTAGGTTTTTGTTAAATAAATGTGATTTTGTTTTTGCGGCATATCTTAACGTATCAAATGAATTCTCTGAGTTATCTAAATGTCTTTATGTCAACTGCTTAAGTCAAATGCAATTTGATATTATTTCAGATCCGAAAAATTTCTGGAAATTTATTAATTGTAAAAGGAAATCTGACGGTTATCCATCAACGTTGAAATGCGGAAATCATTCATCAAACGATCCTAAAGTTGTGTCAAATTTCTTTGCGGATTTTTTCAAACAAGCATTTACTGATAATGATTTTATACCTGACCAAAACTACTTCTCTTATTTAAATAATTACGCTCAGACCTCTCTAGTTTCTGTAAATATTAATTTAGATAGTGTTGTCGAAAAAATTGGTAAATTGAAAGATGATTACTCATCTGGTCCTGATGGACTGCCTGCCATAATTCTAAAGAATTGTATTGGTAGCCTGGCGCAGCCTCTTACAACGCTTTTTCAAAAATCTCTGGCCCTGGGGATTTTTCCAAGTTTCTGGAAGGATTCATTTATTATCCCCGTTCATAAAAAGGGCTGCAAAGCGGAAATTAGTAACTATAGGCCAATTGCTAAGATATCATGCATTCCTAAACTTTTTGAGAGTATTGTTTATGATACCCTCTACTTTCACTGTAAATCCTTGATTTCACCAAAACAACACGGGTTTTTGAAAGGCAGATCGACGACTACCAATTTAACTGAGTTTGTTTCTAGTAGTCTGAATGCGTTGGAGGATGGTCATGATGTTGATGCAATTACTACTGATTTTAGTAAAGCATTCGATAAACTTTCGCACAGTGTTATTTTGTTTAAATTTCGAGCTCTTGGTTTTCCACAAACTTTTTTTGTGCTGGTTGAGGTCTTATTTAAATAATCGTCAGTACAGGGTGTTGTTTAGATCCGTTCCGTCCGATATTTTTATGGCCAAATCTGGTGTACCTCAGGGTAGCCATCTTGGCCCATTAATTTTTAATTTATCTATTAATGATGTTGCCTTAATTATTAAACAATCAGAAAGTAATATCTATGCTGACGACATGAAAATTTCTAAACTTATTTCTTCTCGCTTTGATAGTTACGTCCTTCAGGATGACTTAAATAACTTTACGCTTTGGTGCTCTAAGAACCATCTGGAGCTTAACGTTAATAAATGCCAAAGTATTACATTTTCTCGTAAACGCATACGTCAACCACCTCGTCATTATTATCTAAACGGGGAACTGGTTCCTAGAGTTGAGGCTATTCGGGGTTTAGGTGTTCTTTGTGATAGTGAATTAAACTTTCACTCACATTTTGATAATTTAGTTAGTAGGGCTAACTCTATGCTAGGTTTCGTTAAACGTTGGTCAAAAGAGTTTTCTGACCCTTATGTCACTAGGACGCTTTATATGACGTTTGTAAGACCAATTCTTGAATATGCCTGCCAGGTCTGGTCTCCATATCAACAGGTACATATCCAAAGGATTGTAAGGTTTGCTAAGGTTTGCTCTTCGTGGGCTTCCTTGGGTCGATTCATACAACTTACCGCCATATGTCGACCGCCTCAAACTTATTGATCTTCAAACTCTAGAAAGGCGACGGGAAATAGCTGACATAGTATTTGTACATCAAGTTATTTCTGGCATGATCGAATCTCCTTTTATTTTAGATCGTATGAGTTTTAATATTAATGTACGTTCACTGAGATCTGTAGCGCTGTTTAAGTTACAATTTCATCGTACCGATTACGGGAAAAACGAACCTATTACCAGAATGCTTCGTGCAGTTAATAATAGTGCTGACAAGTTTGATCTTAACTATAGCAAACTTCAACTTAAAAAGTCATTAAAGAGTGAATGAGCTATTTATGTATATTTTTTGTATTTTATTTAAATTTATATTTGTGTTAATAACTTGACAAGTGGTTTTTGCATGATTTATCACTAACTGCTTTTAGCATGCTTTAATTTGAATTTTTTTTATTTCTTCGAATTAACAGGTGACAGCAGAAGGAAAGTAACGTTCTTTTCAGAACTGTGAAGCCTAAAGCTAGTGGTAACCTGTTAATTACATATTTATGTATTTGTCTTATATGTGTTATATGAAAATCTATATTATATGTTTACTTAAATTGTAAGTATGTTTATGTTATTTTTATGTTTAAAATAAAAAGATAAATATATAGTAAATATATAGATTTCCGATTTCGTGAATTTCGATTTTTATAACTAAATGCTGTTTGCAATTCGCATGATTTATTATTATATATTTAATTGATAATTTTTAAAGCCTCAAATTAATGGGTGACAGTGGAAGGAAGTAGTAGCGTTCTTCCTAGATCGATGAAGCCTGAAGCTAGTGGTAACCTTTTTAATTTGTTTGTTTTTATACATTTATTTAATATTTATTTTGACGAATGGTTTTTTCATAATTTTTGTTTATTACAAACTGCTAATTCCAATCTAGCACGCTTTTTTTATTTTTTATTTTAAATTTTAAGCCCCAAATTATCAGGTGACAGTGGAGGGAAGTAGTAGCGTTCTTTACAGAATTGCGAAGCCTAAAGCTAGTGGTAACTTGTTAATTTGTTTGGTTTTTGACGCTGGTATGATATTTTAGTTCTTCCTTAGCGAATTATTTTTATTTTTATTTTTATATACTTATAGTTTTAGAACTACTTTAGTTCTAACAATTTTACTTTTTTTAATTTTTTAATGATTTGAATTAGCAGGTGACGACATAGAGAAGTAGTAGCTTTTTTTCAGAATTGTGAAGCCCTATGTAAGTGGTAGCTTGTTAATTCAAATTTTAATGTTTTTTTGTTTTAATTTTTATATATTTATTTTTTATTTTATTTATTTAATTTATTTAACTGTTTGTATTAAGCAGTAAGTGTCTCATCTAGTAATATCTGCTTTGTTTTCGGTGGTGGAAACATCAGACCTTAATCCATTGCGGATAGTAAAATATTTCTCAGCATGTGAGAAAGTGCAAGAAATCAAGCTTAAGGATAAAAAGATAATTTCTCTCTATATATATGTTTCTCTTTAACATAAAATACTAACATTATCTCTCCTTATGCTTGTTTTCGCTGATCCAAACAAATTATCGGTCACTTTTTCGGGCCCCATTTTCTTGGTTACGAGAAGATGGAGCTTGGGTCTGAGATTGATGAGGATTAGATACTCGATTACTAATTTAAAGAATTGAGGGCTAAATTAGAACGGTTAGAACCCATCCAGATGCTAGGTTCAATAACTGGTATCGAAAATGAAACCACGCACATCACTAGTGTGCTGTCAGAATCGTTTAATATAGCTTGTCCACTAAGGAAACCTCATTGTAAGGCTAGGAAACCTTGGATGACAGGTACTTTATTGGATGAACGGAAAAATGTAAGGGCGCTTTTTAATAAAGCAAGAAATCGGAACTCGGAAATTTGCTGGGAACAGTACCGTATCGCTCTAAAGAATTTTAAGAAAAACTGAAGGAAATCTCAGAGAGAATCGTGGAACAAGTAGAGGGCGTGAGTGAAGCGGCTAGGATGAAGAAAATTCTGGCCAAATCACATACGCAACCGGAATTACTATACTGTAATATGAAAACGGTAACAAAACTAAATCACTGGAGGATAGTTTAAACATTCTTATGTTGGTAAACTTTCCAGGGTGACGAGGTGGAGGACGGCACCTCAGTCACAGTAACGAACGAATCCTTTCACATTTTAAGTAGTTTAATCACTGAAGAAAAGGTTAAATGGGCAATTGATTCTTTCAAGCCATTTAAATCAGCGGGAACTGACGGAATATATCCCGCCCTTTTACAGGGAGCAAACAAGGCCTTCATTAGTAGGCTTTGCAGGTTGTATATAAGTTGTCTGGAAATAGGTTATTTTCAAAACGATGGCAGGAATCAAAATTAGTTTTCATTCATAAACCAGGTAAAGGTAGTTATGCGTCTCCCAAAGCATACAGACCTATTAGTTTAACTTCTTTCTTACTAAAAACTTTAGAAAGAATTATCAAACAAGATATCATAGCTGTAATTACAGCCTCGGGTTTCTCATCGTCTCAACACGCTTACTGCAAGGGCAAATCTCTTGAATCTGCTCTTCATCAGGCAGTACATACAATTGAAAAAGGTCTCAGCAACAGGAACATGATTTTAGGCATGTTCATTGACATTGAGGGCGCTTTTAATGCTGTTAAAACTGAATCGATAATCACTTGTTTGACAAATAAATCCATGCATTATTAGATGGATTTTTTTTGTACTAAAAAATAGAACCTTGATTGCAGAATTTGGTGGCTCCTCAAAAACTGGTCGTACACGTAATAGTAAACCACAGGGGGGAATTCTCTCTCCTCTGTTATGGTTGCTCGTTATTGACTAGCTCTTGCAGGACTTTTTGAGAGCAGGGTACTCTATTATCTGTTATGAAGATGATCTAGGTATACTGATTACCGGTAGATTTGAGTCAACTCTCGCTGAGCTTATGCAAAGTGCGTTAAACCTTGTTTCCAACTGGGCTACAAGGAACGGACTTAAGGTAAACCCGGAAAAACTGAGACTTGTCTTTTCACGAATAAACGTAGTAAACCCAGTTTTATACTACTATAAATTGGAACTTACATCAATTACTTTAGTTGATAGAGTAAAATTCCTAGGGGTAATTCTTGATAAGAAACTTAATTGGAAGTACCACCTCGAAAACAAGGCAAATAAAGCAATCAGAGCTTTCTGGGCCTGTACAGGTGCAATTGGGAAAAAATGGGGTTTGTCACCGAAGATTATAAATTGGCTTTACACGTGTGTAATTAGATCGGTTCTTACCTACGGATCCCTGGTCTGATGGAAATCCCTAGAAATTGGATCTAATTTGAAGATTCTAGAAAGAATTCAGCGGCAATGTTGCTTAGCTATTACTGGCGCCACGGCTAGTAGACAGACGCGTGCCTTGGAAACCATTCTATGTATGCAAAAAATCGACCTCTTTGTGAAATATACGGCTGCTAACTCAGCTCTGCGGTTGAAATTAAATAATATTATGGTAACATCAGGTTCGCCCACACCCCATGGTACAATCATTCGTGTGATTGAATCGTCGGGCTACAATCTGAATATGTCTAATGATTACCTTCCAAATGTGACAATATTTGATGAGGGTATCATAACAAGAATACCGTCTAGAGGAGAGTGGGCGAACAGTTCACCTATTCCCCTTAAAAGCACTGTGCTCTACACTGATGGTTCCAGGCTGAGACGCCTCAATTTTCCAGGCTGAGATTGCAGCTATAAAAGCTGGCGCGGAACTTATGGTAGAAACTAATCTGTGTAATAAGAATATTGTGATTTGCTCGGATAGCCAAGAAGCTATTAAAGCACTAGAAAACACATCGATTAATTCCAAATTGGTTTTTGACTGTCGTACTATCGTTAGGCAAGTGAAGGCAAATAATAATAATTTGCTTATCATCTGGTCTCCTGGTCACAGGGATATAATGGGAAATGAGAAAGCCGATGAATTGGCTAGAAATGGCGCGATAGATAGCAACCTCCTAATCTGCCAGATCGGTTACCCAGTAAGCTCGATTAAAAGACTGTTTAAACTATGGTTTGTAGAACAAAACACGTTAAAATGGGTTGCGCTGAACAGTTGTCGTCACACCAAACTGTTCTGGAGTAACAATCAAGAAGTATTCTGAACATGACCAAACCCATGCTCAGACTGCACAGAACGGTCACGGGGCATTTACTATTACGTAAACATGCCGGGCGACTCAGAATGACAACTGAAACAGCTTGTAGAGGCTGTTTTGAGGATGACGAGACAGTTGAGCATATTTTATGTCACTGTCCTTATCTGTGTAATAAAATGTTAAAATAAATAAAAAATATTTTTTTTTAATTTTAAATTAACCCCCATTTTATCCTCTATAGAAAAGCTGAAGGTTTGAAAGCTGTACCTGTCGTACAAAAAAAGTTACAGGTCAAAACAAAATAAAACAGAAAAACAAGAAATTAAAAATAAAGAAAAGGAGGTAAACATCTTAATATTGATTTGAATACATAAAAAATAAATAGGTAAAGCAATTAGTTTTATGTTACAATAAAGATAATAAAAGGTTAAAAATTTTCCTATTTTATAGGGTATTTAATAGAATTAAGCAGTGTAAAACCTGCGAAGTTGACAAACGCGCGATTCGTGGTAAAAATGGTCATCGTTTCGTAAGGGGGTACAACGAGCCATAGGGCACTACCAATGGCAATACTTATGGCAATACTTATTGTTTAGGAACTGCCATACTGCACCTTAAGGTTTATGTACATTATACTTTTCAAATTACAATATTCATTATTTCTTCAATATATAACACTCTCCTCCTCTTAAAAAAATTATTTAAATTTACATTTTGTTTTATATACATATTTATAAAAAAAAATCTTATTTTTTCAAATTTTTATTTTTTCAAATTTTTATTATTTCAAATATCTTTTTATTATTTCAAAAATTTTTTTTTTTTTTTTATTTTTAAATTTTTATGAAAACAAAATCTTTCTGGTTTTTTTGTTGTCCGTTTTGAACGACGTAATTCAGAATTTAATTTATTATCGTCGGTAGGACTCGCAAAATTATCATTTTTGTTTTCATTAAAATTTTTACATAAATCTTTGTTTATCAATTCATTATTTGTGTTTTCTAAGCTTCTTAACTTTTCCAATTCTTTTATGTTAATATCAGATACAAATATTTTATTATTTAAAGAAGAATATTTTAATTAATTTTCATGTACCAATCTAGTTCATTTACTTTAATTAAATAAGTTAATAAACTTCAATTTTTCATTATTTGAGCTGGGATCCAGGCAATAAAATGTTTTAGATGATTTCGATATAGTACAATAGCTCCTTCTTTAAATTTATTTGTTTTTTCAGATTTTTTAACTTCCAATTTTCCTTGTTTTTTATTTTTACAATATTTTTTATTAAGTGCTAAATTGTTTTTTAATTTTTCATTATTATTATTGAGATTATTAAATTTAATACAAATTTAATAAAATCTAAATTTTCTTTAAAATTTTCATTAATATTATCTAATTCAGATTTTGGTTTATATGCAAAAACTAGTTCAACTGGACATTTGGATGTAGATGTAGACGGTATATTACTAGTTTTATCTAAACAAAATTTTACTAAAACGTTTTTTGAATCTTGAACTTCTTTTTCGGCAAGTCCATTTGATTGAGCATGGTATGTTGGTGAATTCATGACAAAAATATTTTTGTTTTTAAAAAACTTTTTAAATTCATAAGAATTAAATGGAGGACCACTATCCGATACTACTGTAGAGTAGATGGGTAACCAAAAATATCAAATGTTCTACATAATGCATTTATAGTATTTTTAGTGTGTATATTTCATAAGTTTTTTATTCTTATCAGGGATGGAAACCGGTTTCGAACCGAACCAAAAAACCATCAATTTTTTGAAACCAAAACCAGAACCATTATTAATTTTTTTTCGAAACCGAAACCGAAACCAAAACCAAAACCATTATTAATTTTTTTTCGAAACCAAAAGCAAAACCAGAACCATTATTATTTTTTTTCGAAATCGAAGCCGGTGGAGCCTTTTCGAAAATTTTCCACCAGATCTACTTCTCAATAACTTAAAACTTCAACTGCATGCAACATTAAAAGTATTGTAGCTTTCTTTGTCTGGTTCACACTTCAACTCTATATTATTTTATTTTTAGTTTTTTGAAAATGAATTTGTTAATTTTATTTACTTATATACATAAAAAAATTCAGTTGAAATTTTGTAGTATGTAGTTATTTTTTTTTTTATTAAGAAAATAAAGAGTTATGTTGAAATAATTTTGATTCATTGCTTTGAGACAAATAAAAAGTTTTTGCTTCTCACTTTTGGGAAATTTTGTTATCTGAACCACCAAAAAAGAACCAAAACCTTTTTTTTTAAATACTTTAAACCAGAACCGAACCGAAACCATTTTCATAAAGGAGCAAAAACCAAAACCAGAACCAAAAACCAATTTGTTTTTTTTTTGGAAAACCATTGAACCGAACTAACATGTTTTTTTCAATGGTTTCCATCCCTAATTCTTATATTTGCTAAGGAATCAGCTATAATCAAAAAATGTTTTCCTTGAAAATAAAAGAAATCTACATGAACACACTCGAATGGATATTGAGCACTAGGCCATTTAATTTCAACGATTTCTTTGGCAGTTACGCCACAAACTACACATTCCTTTACAAAGTTTTGAATATCTCCATCAATTGACGGCCACCACACATATGAACGAGCTAACATTTTCATTCTTACCATACCACAATGGTTTATGTGTAACAATTTTTGACACGACCTTCTTAAACATGAAGGCACAATTAGACGATTACAATAAGAAATACATTTTTTGTCCATTGACAAACTTGCATACATTTTTTTATATGGTTCTACTTTTTTGGAACTATTTTCAGGCCAATATTTTTTATTTAAAATTTTAACAATTTCAGATAATTCATCATCATGTTCAATGTGATTACTTATTAAAGACATATTAACGATCGGTGTGTCTTCATTAGAGAAATAATTTATATTAATTGTCTCAATATCTGTATTTTTATTTAAAGGTAATCTAGATAATGCATCTGCATGAGCTAAAAATTTCGCTTTACCATAAACTATGTCATAACTATACATGGACAAAATTATACTCCATCTTTGCAGTCTTGTAGCTGCTACTGCCGAATTACCTTTTTTTGGACTAAAGATTTCTTTTAAAGCCTGATGGTCGGTACATAATGTGAATTTTTGACCATATAAATAATTATGAAATTTTTTCATAGCAAAGACTATAGCTAGAGCTTCCCGATGTAATTGTGAGTAATTACGCTCAGCTTCATTTAGTGTACTATACACAAACATGGCAGGCTTTTATACCCCATTAACTTTATGTAACAATGCTGCACCCACACCGTAAAGTGAGGCATCAGTAGCCACAATAATTGACTTTTTTGGATCATAAAGCTCTAAAACTTTTTTATCTGACAATAGTAACTTACTATTTTCGAAAAATATTTGACACTTGTCAGTCCAGTGCAATTATTTAATATTTAACAAATCATATAACGTTCTTAACTTTGACGATAAATTTTGAATAAAAATTGATTAACCCTAAATATGATTGTAATTGCTTGACATTTTTTGGTGCCGGGGCATTTAATAATACTTCTACTTTTTTTTTATTTGAACTTAGACCAGCTTTTGAAATTATGTGTCCCAAATATTGTGCAGACTCTACTAAAAAGGACGACTTTTCTAGATTAATTTTTATATTATGGTTATTTAATCGAGATAATACAATAAACAATTTTTACGACATCCTTCAATAGTTTTACCACCAATTATAATATCGTCTAAGTAACAGAATACTTGAAGTATATCAAGTAAAATTTGATCCATTATACTTTGAAAAAATGGAGGGAGCACTTGACACTCAAAAGGGTAAACGTTTATACTCAAATAGACCTTTGTGTGTATTAATGACTAACAATTCTGAAGATTTTGTATCAACTGACAATTGTTGGTACGCCCCTCGTAAATCCAACTCACAAAAATAATTACAATTTGCTAAATTTGCAAAAATATCATCAATTTTTGGTAACAGAAAATGTTCGAATTGAATACATTTATTGATCGTGACTTTACAATCCATACAAATTCGTATATCTCCATTACTCTTTGGTACTACAACGATTGGAGTAGCCCAACGACTGAATATAACTGGAACTAAAAATTTTTCATGCACTACATATACGTATCATGAAAAATTGGACTTTGATTTTCTTTCAAAATTAAATTAGCAGTGAATCCATTTATGGGTTCACTATTACTACCCGACACAATTTTAGGAAAATTTTGTTTAATTTCATTCAACATCAACATACTAGTATTTATACCACTTATTTGACTATCAATTATTTTATTTGACTTACAGGTAAATGTGTTTGTATAATTCGTTCTCCAGTTAGGAAATATTATATCCATTCAATTCCTGCCTATTAGCCCTGTTTTGGCCAGCTACCTTTGACAATAATTAACTCTAAACCATCATAGCATCCATTTCCAGTATCCACTTGAACTTTAAAAGACCCTAATTCAATAATTTTATCACCTAAAACCGTAAATAAATTATTACATGATTTTTCTTATTTAAATTTTGAAAATTTTAACTTATACCATTGTATTTCTATTTCTTATAGTAGTGACACGGTAGATTGTAACTTACGAATGTAGATGACACCACGGTGTTCTTTTTGAAAAATTGGAAAAATAAAATCTTTCAGAATGAAAAAGTAATATGAGTAGAAAGAAATACAATCTTGCTGAATGAATAGAAATACAATGGCATTAAAAAACTATTACTTTTTTCATTCTGAAAGATTTACTTTTCCAATTTTTCAAAAAGAACACTGTAGCGTCATCTACATTCCTAAGTTACAATCTACCGTGTCACTACGATAAGAAATAGAAATACAATGCTTATACTTATCTTCTGACAAAATTGTCACTGATGCACCACTATCGACTTCAAATTTTATAGGAACTTCATTGACTTCCAACGAACACTCTAGCCTCTAGCGGTTTTGCAATATCGCTATTGTTTAAATTTTTTATAGAATTGACACTTTTATTCTGACGACAACATTTTGTTGTGTGACCTGGTTTGTGACAGTCGAAACACTCCCAATTAAATTTCTTTGCTGGACAATTTTCTATGTTGTGATCAATTCCACAATTGCCTTCATTTAATACTGTTAAATTGCCTTCATTTAATAATGTTAAATTGCCTTCATTTAATAATGATTGCTGTATTTTTTCACTTCTAAGACCTATGATAAAATGATCGCTCAGTACATCATCTAATATTTTTAATACTTTTAGTAGTATACGGTGCACCTGAGCCTGGGAACCAAATTGCGTGGGCGTAATAAATGGAGGTGTGATTAATGGGTGTAATTAATGGTGTAATTAATGGGTGTAATTAATGAGGTAATTAATGGGTGTAAATGGAGGTGTAATTAATGAGGTAATTAATGGGTGTAATTAATGGGTAATTAATGGTAATTTTAATGGTGTCATTAATGAGGTCATTAAATTTAATGGTGTTATTAATGTGGGTAGATTTAATGGGGGTAATTAATTAGGTGGTGTTAATGTATGTTGTTGTTGTTAATGCGTGTTGTTAATGTTTGTTGTTAATGTTTGTTTTAATGTATGTTGTTAATGTGTGTTATGTTAATGTATGTGTGTTAATATTATGAGTCGTACTTTTCTCTTATTTTTTGCCACGGTTGGCTTGATTGAATTTTTGTGTATTTTGCTTTATGTTCCATTTTCTTGGTTTTTTTTGTTTTCGAGTGTACCGCAAACAGTAAATGGTAAATCAGAAGTTTTTAAATGCTTATATATATATAAAACTGGTATATTTGCTTAAAAAAATATTTTTTTGGTTTTGTGTAGATTTGAACCGTGGATGTCTCGATTTGTAAACTTACAATGTATTTAGGCGGCGATGGACTCTCTATACGCTGAGCCATCGAGCATATGGTAATTCAGAAGTTTTTAAATGCTTATATATAAAACTGGTATATTTGCTTTAAAAAAGATACCATTGATATATACATGATTGAGGTATTTGTTAGTCAGTATGCATAATGTTACTGACAGAGGTGAATGTAGAAGCAATATCTAGCTTTATAAAAGAATATAAATTGGTGTTAAATAATAATAATATAAAAAAATTGGAAAATCTTGAAGAGAAGATTCAATTATTAATTAGAGCAGGTGTAATAAGATCAAAATTTGGCGAACATTATAAATGTTGTATTTGGTCAGATAATAAAACAACATCTGGACCTGATACATGTATTTGTGTATCAATACAATTTCAATATAGAGATGCTCTGAAAGTGATAAAAAACTTTAAAAATATTTATGATAATTTAATTACCAGAATGGATGCTTTGAAATTATAAAACATGATACCATTTATACATCCGTTTACTATGATTATAGCTGGGCCTTCGGGGTGTGGAAAAACCACTTTTGTCTCTAATATAATTCAGCAGCACAAAGATTTAATCAAACCAAATATAACTAAAATAATTTGGTGCAACCCTGAATTGACTGCTGTACCAAGAAATTTACCTTTTGAAAACATTGAATTTTTAAGTAATATCCCGGAGCAAATTATTAACGAAAATAACGACAATATTTTAATTGTATTAGATGATTTAATGCTTGAGACATATAATAAACAAGTATGTGAATTGTTTACAAAAGGTTCACACCATAAAAATTTATCAATTATTTTATAAATACAAAATATTTTTCATCAGGGTAAATACTGTCGTGATATATCATTAAATGCTAAATATTTAGTGTTATTTAAGAATCCTCGCGACAAATCACAGATTTTACCTTTAGCACGACAAATTTTTCCAGAAAAAACACGTGAGTTTGTAAAAGTATATAATGAGGCTACTGCATATCCTTATGGTTATATTGTTTTGGACCTGACACAAAACGTTAGCGAATTATACCGTATACGCAATAATATATTTGAAAAAGATTATTGCGTATGTTACTGTACACCGAATGAATTAAATAATAAAGTTTACTGTGAGAAATATGAAACGATTGATGAGAAACCAACGTATATTACATCTTTTAAAAAATCAGAATAAAAAATTTCGTAATAGTATATTAAATAGTTGTTATGATGATGTTATAAAGACTCTGGTTGAAATCGCAATTAATACTTTAAACGGCAATAATAAAATATCAAAGAAGAGTTTATTATTTTTAAAAAAACATAAAAGTGCATTAAGATGTTTAGTCAGTACTAAAAGTAGTTTGAAAGCAAAACGTCGAAATCTTATTCAAAAAGGAGGCTTTTTACCTGTTTTAATTGGAACAGTGCTATCAGGTATTATTGGTAAATTAATAGGAGATTATCAGTCGAAAAATGAATAATATGCAGCGTATGATTGTTATACCTCCCGAGGTTTATGTAAAATTTAAAAAATTAATAGAAAATGAAAAGAACTTAAATATTTTAAATCATAATATCGAAAATCTTTTAAATAATAAAAAGATAAACCCCACGCAAAAATGGTATTTGTTAAGACAGAATTTAATAAAGTATGCTAATCAAAGGCGAACAGGCCAAGCATTACCCCCGCCATTTATAAGAAATAATGTTGATACAAAAAATGCTGAAACCCAAACAAAATTAAAATTTACCAAAAATCAGGAAACTCAAACCAGCCCTGATGTTAGCAATATTAAACAACAACAACAATATTATGATGATGATGATGTTTTCGGTTTTGACCCCGTAAAAGAACAACAACAACAACAACAAAAGCTGCAATATAGAGAACAAAATAATGACGAAATAGAAGATATGGATTTTGGAATAGATGATGACGACGCTGCCGAGATTGCCTTGCAAAAGACATTACCTGAAGAGCGTTTAACTAGAAGATTGTCTTCTTCTTCGAATTCTAATGTAAGAATGTATGATACAAATACAGGTGGTATTATTACAGTAGCATTACCTGAAAAGCCACCTACACGTCAGCGTGCATATTCAAATAGTTCATTTTTAGACCAAGATATTTTGTCACCTATAAATACAAGACAACATGCACAAGCAAGTGGTTCATTATTAAGACAGAGTATTTTGTCAAGATATCCTACAGAGAAAACCAGTAAAAGAAAACAAACAGTAATCTACAAATCACCACCTAAACAATATAAACCATATAATACACCGCCTCACTGGGAAAGCTATAAATAAGCGTTTAATTTAACAATTATAATTATGAATTCACGAGATAATTTTTATATTACATTATTTAGTAATGATTCAGTCAATTTTTTTCCCGATAATACTTTGGCAACTTTTGAAAATAGAATACCAACACATTTAGATTTAACTAAAGCTGATTGGCAAGTTGGTCTCTCGGAAATTTTTGTTAACGACTACCTACAAACTGATAAATATGAAAAGCAAAAATCAGTTATTATTTCGTTGGGAGTACATGAAGTTTTTGTAGGTAAAAATAAACAACGTGTTAAAAAACGTCTGGGATATACATTTTACCATGAAGATAATGCAAAATTTAGACACGATGATTGGAAACGAAATTTTTTACCTATACTTATCAACAACATAACACCATTAGGGGATTGTACACGTGCTGAAGTATTACAAGAATTTTATAATGAACTATTAGTTACTCTGTTGAATGATGATACCTTTAAAGTTACGTACGCAGCTATTTCAAGTGCAGATAGCCTAAAATTTATACGTATATCAAAATCTTTTAACGAAGAGAGTTTCTATTTAAAACCAGGTGTTGAATATACTGTACCAGAATTAATAAAAGAGATCTTCCAGCAAAAAAAAGATATTATTAATTACAAAAAAACCATACTAGACTTATTTGAACGTACGTTTAAACAAATAAAAGATGAAAAAAGCGGTATGTTACTAGTATATAGCGATATTATTCAGCCAGAAATTTTTGGAAATAATAATATACGAGCGCTGCGTGCAATAAATATTGATAACTGTAGAAAACAAAATAATATAGAATTTAAAAATATACAATACGTTCCATTGGAAAAAAAGATTTTTGAAACTATTGCCATTAATATTTCCGATCAGTATGGCAAAAAAATTGATTTTGTACCAAACTATTATCCGACAAAAATTGTATTACATTTTAAGAGATTTTAATAAAAAAAGTATATAAATAAAAACAACACAAAATTTTTTATCGTTTTACTTAAACATGCATCGTGAATACATTAAATATTATTCATCACAAGCTGGTGGTAATATAAATGAAATAGGACCACTTTTACAGGCATATCCAACAATCCAGCGAGGACGTGGTCTTGGTAATTTATTTGGCAGTTTATTTCGTTTTTTGAAACCAACATTGACTACTGGTTTTAATCTACTCAAAGACGAAGCATTTAAAACTGGCTCTAATATTTTGTCTGATATAGCATCAGGGGCAAATCCAAAAGAAGTATTTGAAGAACAAGCTAAAGCAGGAATAAAAAATTTAAGAACTTCAGCAGTAAACCAATTGCATTCGATGTATGGTAGTGGTAAAAAGAGAAAAACAAGTAGTAAAAAAAAAATATTGCAAGTAAAAAGTAGACGTAAAACTATAAAAAGACGTGTAAAACCAAAAGTATATTCAATCGGTAGAAAGAGTCGGAAAGCAGGAAATAAAAAAACACGTGTTTTAGATATTTTTAATTAAAAATGGTCATTGTAGAATGCATGAAGTCAGAGTTGGATCTCTTCACAACTCCACCAATACAGACAAGTATTTTACGTACTGACGAAGTAGTATACAATCCGTTAGCATCATTGGAGGCCTCACCTTCTACAATAGAGTTTGTCTCGCTTGGTAATGGTGATACATACAGAGATTTAGCATCAACATATATTAAATTTAAAGTTCAAATATTAAAACAAGATGGAGCAAAATGGAGTAATGCCGATACAACAGGAACAGGTGTCGATAAAAAGTATATACCCCAACCTAGTGTAGTAAATAATTTGTTACATTCAATGATTAAACAAGTAAATGTAACATTAAATGGAAAAAATGTAACTCCCTCCGATTCGTTTTATAATTACAAAAGCTATTTAATTTCCCTGGTAAGCTATGGAAAAGATGCTAGTACAACACATTTGGAGGGGTCCGGTTGGGAGTTAGATAAACCAAATGTTCATGATATTAATAACGGAGGCTCCAAAATAAGACAGAAACAGTACAATAACTCTTCTACTGTTGAACTAATGGGGAAATTACATGTAGATTTTTTTAACACACCTACTTTGCTTTTAAACAATGTTGATGTGAGAATTTCATTAACACTGGAAAAACCAGAATTTTATTTATTTTGCGCTGATACGGATGAAAGCTATTTAAAAATTCATGAAGCAACACTATACATGAAACATGTTACAGTCAACCCTAATATTTTATTGGCTCACAATACTATTCTTGCAAAAGCTAATGCAAAATACCATTACAAAAGAGGAGAATTAAAAACATTTACAATACCAGCAAATACTTCAAACATTTCATTGGATAATGTATTTATTGGTCAGCTGCCTAATACATTATTATTTTGTATGGTAAATAATGAAAATTTTAATGGGAAACGATCAAAAAATCCATATCATTTTGATCACAATAACTTATCACAATTTCAATTATATGTAAACGGTGTACAAGTACCCAATTCGCCAATTGAAACAAATTTCTCTGAGAGTTTTTGTAATACCAGAGCATATTTAACATTATTCAAAGGTACAGGAATACATAATTCCGATAGAGGTCATCAGATCACAAGAGAATATTTTTCAAAAGGTTACACAGTATTAGCTTTTGATTTATCAGCTGATGGATCAGGTAACGAAACATGTCAAAACCTGTTAAATCAAGGTACAGTACGAATTGAGGCAAAATTAAACTCTCCACTACCCTCAACATTAACGTGCATTGTTTATGGAGAGTTCGATGCGTCATTGGAAATTGACAGGAATCGTAATGTTTATACAAATTTATAAATAGTTGCACAAACAAAATAATTTTTTTATTATACAACATACCTTGAATGTGTTAGAACATAAAAATGATAAATAATAATAAATTTCCATCATATGCCTTAGTGGACATATCATTTACCAGCGATAAAGTAATTACTTTTGGACATAAAGTAAGTATTGCAGGTATTGAAGAATCAAATAAAGTAGTACACTACGAATACAAATATTTATATCCAACATCAAAAATAAATGCAGAAAAACACAATTGCAGCACAAATGGAAATTTATACAATGAAAATATAACACAAGCTTTAAATAAAAAATTAAACAAATTTTATGTACTGTTGGTTAATGGAAAAAACAAAAAAGACTTTTTATTACAATATATAAAGTGTAGCACAAAAATCTACGATATTTCAAACTTAACAGAACAGCATGAATACACAACAGATAGTAAAAATTCTTCGGAGGAATAAATACACAAAATCTTGTTTTAGGGGCGTTTATGCTTTTAATCGCATACCAAAACAGATAAAAAAGAAACCATTTTGTATTGTTGTTAATTCAGATCCTGATACAAAACCTGGATCACACTGGTTTGTTTTAAATTTTCCCCAAGCAGGATGTGCCGAATATTTTGATTCTTATGGAAATCAAACAATAAAAACAAATATCATAAAAAAAATCAATCAGAATTCTAAGCAGAAATGTTTCATAAGAAACTCGAAACGTTTACAAGCAGACTTTTCAGCTGTATGTGGTCATTATTGCTGTGTTTTTATATATTTCCGTTGCAGAGGTGTTTCAATGAAGAAATTTTTAAGCATCTTTAGTTCCAATGATTTTAACTACAATGATAAATTTATTTTAAAATTATTTCGCAAAATTTTTAAAGTGTAAATTTATATAGATATATAATAAGTAACAAATCTGTAATTTTAAAAACAGTTAAAATACAAACACATAATATATCAATATTGTTTTATTCATTTATTATTATATTTTCAGTACATAACAAAGGTATTTCTACAAAAAGTTTGGAGAAATTAAACGAGATATTAAATTCTGGTAGAAAAAAATGCTCTCTTGTTAATTTTTTTACATTATAAATTTCACAATTTTTGTAATATTTAGTAATATAATCTTTTACATATATTTCATTTACATAGTTAAAGTATGCATGACTGGTTATAAAATCCCTGATTCCATTAATCTGGTTCCATTCTTCGCTGTTTAACAAAAATGTTAAATTTTGAATATCGTCATCATTGCATATGTTTTGAACAAACATAATCCAAAGACTATAACTGAATTTCATTGGTGCTTTATCATGCTTTGAAATTACCACTATTGGTTTTAACGTACTCGGATGAAATCCCGATGAAATTTTTGCTGTGTGTTCTCTATTTAGATAATAATGATAGGCAAGAAGCAAATTGCCAGAATCTCGGGACGTATGTGTTTCCATTTTGTCACTACAATTATAACTAAAGTTTAATGACTTTTGAAAAATTAAACAAAGAATAATATTTTAAAAATCAATTTTATTATATTTTAACATATACATGTACATATTAAAACAATTTTTTAAAGCACATCTATTGAAATTTTCCCTTTCCCTTTCTGTTGTGGAGTGAATGGGACAGTATGTGGTATAATTTTGTAATTCTTGTAATTTAGGAATGTCAAAATTTAAATCTACAATCTTTGTCGTTTTTGGAAAATATTTAATAAGTATATCTTTTTTTTGTTTGCCTTTTACAAAAATGCTGTACTCCTCTAAATTTTTTAATATACGTGGTAAGTTGTTGTATTCAATAGTACCACTGTCCCATTCCAGACCATTTATATTATTCCTATTGTAGTCATTTTGTTGTGAAATTTCATAACTTAGTTCTTCTTGAGGATATGGTGATTTAAATAAATAATAATCTGCATTTAGTGAGCCTTGCTTAAGTGTAGCCATTTCTTTTATAAAATAATGTTTACCATTACCAATTACGAATTGAATATCAATAAACATTATTCTGTTCTGCATTTTTCCTTTTAAAACAACTTTACTCTTTGACAAAAGCTATAAAACTAAATTTAATAGCATATTTAAATTAGTTATAAGGTATCGTTATGAGTAAAAAGTCGATTGTAGAGGAATTGCATAAGCCTGCGAGAAAAAATTTCAAAAGACGAAAAGTTAAACAGAAAGGTCTTAATGACACCTGGCAAATTGACTTAGTGGAAATGATTCCATTTGCAAAATTCAACAAAGGTTACAAATACCTCCTTACAGTTATTGATATTTTTTCAAAATATGCGTATACAACGCCAGTTAAAACAAAAAGTGGTTTTGATGTAACGAAAGCCATGAATAAGATTTTATCTAAAAGCAAACAAATACCAAAAAATATCCATTCTGATCAAGGAAAAGAATTTTTAACAGCAATTTTCAAAACTTAATAAAAAAACATAATATAAATCACTATCATACATACACAAAACTTAAGGCTTCTATCTGTGAGCGTTTTAATCGAACTTTGAAAAATAATATGTGGAAACAATTTAGTTTACAGGGTGATTATAACTGGATTTCAATTTTAAATGACTTGACAAATAATTACAATAATACATGGCATAGAACAATAAAAATGAAACCGTATCAAGTAACAAAAAAGAACGAAGAATATTTATTGACAAATATTTATAACATACCTAAAATATATACAAAACACAAATTCAATGTCAATGATTTTGTGCGTATCAGTAAATCTAAAGGAATATTTCAGAAAGGTTATGAAACAAACTGGTCAACAGAAATTTTCAAAATATCGAAAGTAAATTTAACATATCCTATCACATATTCTTTAATTGATTATAAAAAACAACCGATAATGGGTGGTTTTTACGAGTTTGAATTACAAAAAACAAACCATCATGATGCATACCTTGTTGAAAAAATTGTTAAAAAAAGCGGAAATAAAGTTTTTGTTAAATGGTTTGGTTTTGATGCTTCACACAATTCATGGATTAAAAAAAAAGATATTTTAAAATAATATTCTCATACTGATAACATACCGGAAATTAATAATATAAAATTAATACATTGTATTTTTTATATTTTTTTGTGTTGTATGAATGCATTTTAAAAATATTAATAATTAAATCTTTTTTAAAAAATAATTTTTGAAGTCATGCTTTTTTTTTTGTAAACCTGATTATAATAAAACAATAATTTTTAAATTTTAATAATACATTTTTTTATTTTTATTTTTATAACCATAAGGTAAGGAATTATAATCATTGAATAATTTTCTTTTTGTTGAATTTGGTAAATAGTTTTTTATTTCAGGAACGGTAATAACTTCATGTTCCTTTGTACGTCGAAAATTATTCGATAAAATTTTAACAGGCATACTATTTTCATTATCCACAATCATTTTTTTTATGACGTCAAAATTCAGCAGTTGAAGATTTTTATGGTTTAACGAAATACCTTTAACTTTACAAGTTGATTTAAAGGTATTATCGTTAGTAGAAAAAACTTTATAGCCGTAGTTTTTCGGGCCACCACTTACAAATTCAGTAATATAACTACCTGTTCCGTATTCACCTTCTAGTTCATCTGTCATATCTCCAACATAATCACCCACAGGTGGATCATATTCATTTTCTCTGCTAATGTAAATGACCGAATCGGTGTCATAATAGAGTACACGGTCTTCTAGTTGTTCCAGATAATCATAAAGTTTGAGTCTGGCCTGAGTTGTTGTATATGCTGCTATACATACATTTGCAGTCATCAAAGATTCTGAGGCTTCTTTAATACGCTCCCAATTTACTACCACAGTGTTGTCGTTTATTGGTAGTATAGTATTTAAAGTTATGCTAGGGTCTGCAAACATTTCAAAAAGCTCTATTGATTGATTTAAAATAGAAGTTTTCGGTTGATTTTCTCGTTGTCCAAATTTACCCCAAAAAGAATTTAATATTAATTTAGCCAATGATCTTAATCCATTGTTTTTTTCAATTTTAGATAAATCCATTGAAATACCTTCATTTTTAATATAATTTTTTATGTATTTCTGTTTTTCGTCATCAGTAACGACATGTACAGGAAAACCTGAAGCAGTTTGCTTCATCTGAATAAACTTGTTCATCATTGTAGTAAAAAGGCCTCCTGATTTTTTATTTGCGTCATATTGTTCAATCTCATATTGCCATATTTCGTATATTTCCAAAATTTTGTATTTTTTTTCAACAGCTTTTACTACTTCGTCGATAACCCATGTTCCTGTTATAGCTTTTTCGTTGTCATCATGTATGCATTCATTCAAACAGAACTGATCTGAGCATGTTCTGCATAACGTAAATATTAATTTATTATTTTGTTTAATAGGTAGAACGGGGTGATATAAATTGTCTGGTGGTAATATTTTACATTTTATCATACCTTCAGTTTTGTTCAAATCAATGTTTTTACATTTATCATCACCGACATAAAGTTCTGGATGACCTACTGGAAATTTTCCATATTTGCAAACCCATGGATATAAAGAACATACATCAATATATTTAATTTTTTCACCATCTTTACATTTGTAATAAGTTCGTGTATTACCAGTTCTACCACCGTAAAATGCATCTCTTGGATCCAAAGATGCTAAATTTAATATTGGATGTGTGAGTAAAAATTTCTTATTTTCATCTAATTGTAATTGTTTACGGAAAGTACATTCCCACATTTCTACAACTTCATAACCAGAAGATTCTAATTGCTGTTTTTTCAAAACTGTTGACTCATAGCGTGTATTAAGAGTTTCATTTGAATTTTTATGTAATGGTAGATCACGCTTATATCTAAAACATACACGGTGACCGTGGTAATAGCATCCATAAAACTCAAAAATTTGTTTTGTTTCACGACAAAAACCATCCACTTTTGCGCCCTTAATTATTATTTCTTTACCGTTTAAAGAGTAATTTAAATTTATATTTTTTTCTTTTTCTATCCATAATAACCACTGTATAGCGATTTTTGATTGATTGTTACCTTCATGGTAATTATGTCGTGGTATAATACCTATGGTTTTGGGCTTCAAAAAATTTCTTCTAAATATTAAATTACACGTCGATGCAATTGTGCACGCCTCAGTAAATGGACAAACATTGCATTCATCTAATAATAATTGTCTAAACTTAAGACATGCCTCGGTTAAAATTTTAACATCATTTTGGCAATAAGAAACTATTTCATTCTGCATATTAAAATCATAATTTTTATTTTCGTTGTACCAGTTCAAAAAATCTGCTCTATCAACATTTTTCATTGTGTCAGGACAGTAATATTCTGCAGCAGGTAATAGTCCTATGTAATCAGCATTTTCAGCAGTGTTGAATAAATGAGGAAAATAACCTTTTTTAAAAGTAGATTGCAAGTCAAATGCTTTCGGAAGCTGAGACAAAGCCATTGGAAAATAATTTAATGAATCAATAAATTTAATGTTATTTAGGCACATCATTATTATTTTAGTACCTTGCATTATTAGTTCTGGCTTTAAATCAGTGCATACTAATAAGTAATTTAAAATAAACTGATGATCAAAAGCCTTGCCGTTATGAGCTATAACAATAATTTTTTTAAATTTTTTACTTAGGGTTAGTATGTTTTTTACAAATTTTTTTACTACATCTTCTTTGTAGATTATTTCCCTATAACCGCATGTCTGACAGAAAAATAATTTATTAATATTAATGCAATTGTTACACCGTTTTGCAAAAACGCATAGATTTGGCTCATGTAATTTTATATTACCAATAACATTATTATTAATAACTTTTTCTTGGATGATTTTTTCCTGTCGCGTTTCCAGATCATAGAAAATAAAAAGGGTGTCTGTGATGATCGGAGAACGTGTATCTTCTTTCATAAAACATTGATGATCTTCTGCTACAATTATCCTGCATATATTACAAAAATATTCACCGCAAATATGTACTCTTTCAGTTGTATAAGTTTTCAAACAATGCACACAGCGTTTTAAAAAATTGCAAATAGTCTTCGAGTTTGAACTAGAGGTTTGATGATTATTGTAACACACCTGATTTTTAAAATAACGGTTGCATTGTGGGCAGATAATTTTTGGCAACTCTTTTTTACAAGCTGGTGCTTGTTGACAGTCTGAACATCTCTTCACACACCTATGAGAATTTTTTGTATTAAAAGGTGTGTTACATAAATCACAATAAAAACTGCAGCAAAAAGCTGATGTTAAAGATGTAATCACATTAAAATGGTTGTTGTGATACAAAAGATTTAACATTTTTCCATCTCCACTACCCTTGTAAATTAAATTACGACCCTAACTATCGTCGTATTTGTAAACTACAATTTTGTAATTTTTTAAATAGTGCTGAAACTTTTCTAGTTCTGCTATACTAGCACCTTCTGTTGGTATTTCTATGTTTGATGCTTTTAGAAGGTCCATTGTCCGTATAGTTTGCATTTTTTGTGTGTCTTTTCTGACTTTAATTTTATCAAGGTCGTTTTCACTAAAGGCTATAGCTACGACAAGAGCTCTCGGAAGGCATAAAAAATCTGAATTATTAATTGTAATAATACCAGCTCGTTTTTTGCATTCGTCTTCATAACTTAAATATTTATATACTCTTCCTTGACCTCGCGGAATTCTTACCGAAGTGACTGATAAGCAGAAAGTATCAGTACTCATCCCTTCAGATTTACTCTGGAAGATTTTATATATAAGTTCCCACAAATCGTCAGTTGTTACGGAACTCGCCTCCCTAAAACTCATCCAGCCAGGTCCTCGTTCCTCGAAAATTTTCCCGCAAAAACTAATACCTACTTGGTCGTGAGGTGAAAGTTCATCGATTGAATACCTGAGTATGTCTTCAATGGCTGCTCTGAACCATGTTACAGGATCATGATTCTGAGGTATTTCATTTACGGTAAACTCCACTTTCCGTGCATGTAAATTAAAACGCATGCATAAAAAACTAGATTCTTGTTTTATAGAAAATCGCGACATTTTTTAAAATATAAATTAACGTAAAGTACGCCACGAAAAATTTATGATAAACTAACAGTGTAGCAGCTTTACCCTGATATATATAACTTATTATTTATCAATTAAATTTAGTAAAAGCATTTTTAAAAAATTTTCTCATATTTTCAATAAACCTAATATCGTCTTGTTATCAAAAACCTGGGAAAGTAATATTGTATAATTGTAAAATGTATATATTTTTTTGTTGTAATTAAATAATCGATTAACTAATTATTTACTTTCAACAGGATATTATAAAAGATTAAACACAATTACAATTAAGTAAAACGTACACCGAAAAATATTAGATACGAATTAAAAATATTCCCATACTCTGATGCATCCTAATTTATTATTATTAGTACGATTTTTGTATTTTCTCATGTATATTTATTCTTAATTAAAAATATCATACTTTGATGTCGTCTAATTTTTTGGGGTATATATATTCGCAACATTTCGAAATATCTACCATTCAAAATAAAACTTATAACCACGTAGATCTTTAAAATCGTAAACTCTACCTTTTTAAAACATGGTAAGTACTATTATTATTAATTTGTAGCAAAATATAAATAATTATAAAAAATTTTAAGAATACTTTTTTAGATAATTTTGAAAAGACAGCTGCAGGGCATGACGTTGCACAGCAAAATTTTCCAAAATATGTAAGACTAGATGAGCTAGTCAATGGAAAAATGTACCAGGTGAACGAGTTTGCGTTCAAAACAACGCAGTTCGGTCAAGGTGTTACAGCGGTGATGACAGACGTTGCTTCATTACAAAAGCTGCTAATATACCTACCAGCAAGATTGGCAGCAACAATTACAGATGAAAAGCAACTGCAGCTGTTAAATGAAGAAGATTACGGCATAATTTTCAGAGGCCGTGATCCTTCCAGAAGAAACATGGCAATACTAGAATTCATAAAAGGAATTAATATACATTCCCAAAAAAGGTTCTAAATGTTAAATCATGTTTATTGTTTGGATTTTTAGAAGTAACTGAACAATAAATTCTAATAAAATTTTAATAAATTTTAAATTTAAAATTTAAATAATTGTAATCAGATATTTTTTTTAAAAAAAACTAAAAAAAAATGCAAAAAAAAAAAAAAAGCAAAACTAATTAAATACGTAAATAAATATTATTTATTACTTGAACTATTTTCTTGAACTTTTTGTTGTTGTAATAATCACGAACCTGTTTATAAAATCTCATATTTAATCTGATTTAATATTGTAAAAATTCCAATGTTAAATTTACAGTTTACTATTCCATGTTATGTACTGTTAAATTTACTATATATATATAAATGCAAAAAATTGTATGCACAAAATTTCACAACACTCGTTCTATACACAATATATCAAACTGAAATAAAACAAGTCTGTGGCCTAAGTGGTAGAAACGTTGGTAACAAATATTTTTTTCACTTTTGGTAAATTTTTGTTGGTTCAAATCCTCTCCACGGACAATATTTTTTTGTTAAATTTTTGTTAAATCCTCTTCATGTACAATATTTATTTTGGTAAATTTTTTGTTATTTAAATTACTCAGCAAAACAAAAAAAAAAAAAAGCTAGTCATATCGATTAACTAACTATTTACTTTCAACAGGATATTATAAAAGATTAAAAACAATTACAATTAAGTAAAACGTACACCGAAAAATATTAGATACGAATTAAAAATATCCCCATACTCTGATGCATCCTAATTTATTATTATTAGATGAAGAAAATTACGGCACAATTTTCAGAGGCCGTGATCCTTCCAGAAGAAACATGGCAATACTAGAATTCATAAAAGGAATTAACATAAATCCCCAAAAAGATTTAATATTTTCATTTTTAAAATAATTTTTTTTATAAAATATATTATTTTTATGCTTTATTTATATATTTATAACATAAATTATTAAAGAAATCAAAACATAATAAAATGATGTTCTTTCTGAAAAAGTATAAATAAATAAATAAAAAAATTTTATAAAATATATTATTTTTATGCTTTATTTATATATTTATAACATAAATTATTAAAGAAATCAAAACATAAAAAAATGATGTTCTTTCTGAAAAAGTATAAATAAATAAATAAAAAAAATTTACATTTTTTATTTTTTACAATTTATTATACTACATTTTACATTTGTTATTATTATTTTAAAAATTAGTACAAAAAAAAATTACAAAATTAAAAGTCTAAATTACTACAATTACTACAAAAAATTACTACAATTACTACAAAACTACAAAATAAAAAAGAGGCAGCAGAATTAACAGTTTTTACGGCGCACTGACTTACCACCCAGTGGTTCCTGTCCACTACCAGCTATATCTACTTCTGCTTCATCCTAAAAAAAAATATATTTATTTTTGTTTTTTAATATTTGATTTTTACTTACATTATTCGATGCTAAGTCTATTACCTCGGTGCTCTTTTCTTTTGCCCCTATTAATTGATCATCTTCCATCTATATAAAATTAAAATTTATATTTAGCAAAATTAAAAAATAAAAAATATATTAAGTGCCGTGATTATAAAAGTAGTCTAAGTTAAGAATCTAAAAAACTTTTTTACTTATTAGTTGACTGTGAAATTTGACAAAATTTAACAAAATTAAGTTTAAATTTTCAAGTCATTTCAAGTTTCATCTTTCCTAATTTTTTACCGACAAAATATATTTTAATTTATCCAAATACAAATCTTTAAATATCTCGAAACGAAAAATAAAATACATGACTTATACTACTTTCATAATCACTTATACATATAAAAAATAAATTTACTTACTTTAAATTCCCTGAATATTTTCGGCTGGTTATTAAAGTGATGATGGACAGTCTGCTGGAATACAGACTGCCCAGAAAATATAAAAGATACACTGTTATTTATTGCGTTGAAATTAAAATTGTTTATGTTATCGGAGTTAATAGGTACCCCAATAACGTATGCCGTTAAACATGAAATAAATATTAACACTGTTTTAAAATTCATGTTTATTGTTTGGATTTTTAGAAATAACTGAACAATAAATTCTAATAAAATTTTAATAAATTTTAATTTTAAAATTTAAATAATTGTAATCAGATATTTTTTTAAAAAAAAAAAATGCAAAAAAAAAAAGCAAAAAAAATGTAAAATAAGCAAAACTAATTAAATACGTGAATAAATATTATTTATTACTTGAACTACTTTCTTGAACTTTTTGTTGTAATAAACATTAGCCTGTTTTATAAAATCTCATATTTAATCTGATTTAATATTGTAAAAATTCCATATTATGTATTGTTAAATTTACAGATTAATATATATATATAAATATTTCAAACCACGAACAGTTTTTTTTTGTATGCAAATAATTTCACAACGCTCGTTATATACACAATATGTCACACTGAATTAAAACAAGTCTGTGGCCTAAGTGGTAAAAGCGTTGGTAACAAATATTTTTTTCACTTTTGTTAAATTTTTTGTTGGTTCAAATCCTCTCCACGGCCAATATTTTTTTTTGGTAAATTTTTTGTAGGTTCAAATCCTCTACACGGTCAGTTTTTTTTGGTAAATTACTCAGCAAACAAAAAAAAGCTTGTCATAAAGACCAAATGTCACACTAAATTAAAACAAGTCTGTGGCCTAAGTGGTAAAGGCGTTGGTAAGTAAATAAGTATTTCGCATGATCGATGACACATGGCAGACTTTTTTTTCAAAAACAAAAAACCAAGAAAATGGAACACAAAGCAAAATACACAAAAATCAATCAAGCGTGGCAAAAAGGTATGACTCATAATATAACTATCAACAACACACTTTAATAACACACATTAACAACATACATTAAAACAAACATTAACAACAAACATTAACAACACGCATTAACAACAACAACAACATACATTAACACCACCTAATTAATTACCCCCATTAAATCTACCCACATTAATAACACCATTAAATTTAATGACCTCATTAATGACACCATTAAAATTACCATTAATTACCCATTAATTACACCCATTAATTACCTCATTAATTACACCTCCATTTACACCCATTAATTACCTCATTAATTACACCCATTAATTACACCATTAATTACACCCATTAATCACACCTCCATAATTAATTACCTCATTAATTACACCTCCATTTACACCCATTAATTACCTCATTAATTACACCCATTAATTACACCCTTAATTACACCCATTAATCACACCTCCATAATTAATTACCTCATTAATTACACCTCCATTTACACCCATTAATTACCTCATTAATTACACCCATTAATTACACCATTAATTACACCCATTAATCACACCTCCATTTATTACGCCCACGCAATTTGGTTCCCAGGCTCAGGTGCACCGTATACTACTACTTTTAAAATTTATACTTTTGTACTGCGGCTGTTTCTGTATCCGGTATGATATCGCCATAGCGACAATTTTGTGCAAATGACTTCTTGTTTTAATTTATTAAATTTGAAGCGTTCCACTCTTTTATTTTCTTTGGGGGCAAAATGATTTCGTAGTAAACTAACTAAATCTTCAAATCTTTTTGAACTAGGTAAATCTGGAACAGTTAACGACATTAATAATTCGTGAATTTTCGCACCACAAATTGTAATGAAAAGAGGTGTTAAACCTTCATAAAATAAACTGACGGAGTCAGTTAAACTAATTATTTAGGAACTGCCATACTGCACCTTAAGGCTTATGTACATTATACTTTTTTAATTACAATATTCATTATTTATTCAATATATAACAAGCACTAATTAAAGATGGAAATGATATTACTAAAATATTGAAAAAAAATATGACTGAAAAATTTGAAAATTGTGAATTAAGTGAAAAACATTTTGTAAAAATTGGTAAAATATGTTGGGCTGATGTGTTTCAAAAAGTTGAAAATATTTTTTTGATACATTTAAAAGATATTTTAGAAGATTATTCGATAAATGAAATATCACTTGAAGATGTATTTTTAAAATTTGATAAAAAAAGATTTCAGTAAACTTATGAAATGTAATATGTTAGGTATTTTTCAAATGTGTATACATAAAAGTTCTATAGGCACTAGTTATCAAGATTTTAAGGATTTGTAGTTTGTTTTTAATAGAATATTGAATATACATTTAGTTTATTGAAATATATTAGAAATAAAATATTTAATATCAAAGATTAACGAAGCTTTAAAATACTTTTTATTAACTAGTGCCTATACAATTTAAGAATCAAAGGAAATAATTTATATTTGTTTAATTAATTAAAAATTCTTATATATGTCAAACATATTTACAGTCTTTAAGAAAGCACACAAATTTAATACCATCTAACTCTAGAAAAAATTAAAATATTGAGAAAATGGTTGCGGTTTAAAATGGATGAATTCGTAAATGCTACGTTAATATTTCAGATTAAACATTTTTAAACTGGCTGATATCATACAGAATGTCACTAAGATTGATATATACTAATTATTTTTTGATAATTTAATAAAAAAATATAATTACTGATTGCTCTATCTTACAATTGATGTAGTTATCGCTAAAATATATTTAAAAATATTTAAAATATTTATTCGTGATCTTACATTGGTTGTTCTTTAGCTAATATAATATACTTTCAAAATATAATAACAAATTACATGTTAAAATTTAAAAATATATATTTAATAAAATGCTAAAAAATATATATGTCGTTAAGTGTTTAATTTTATTATATTATATTATATACTAAATTTGTAAATGTATCAATATTATATAAGTAAAATAAAATATTCTTGTAATACTAAATTTCGATTTTAAAATGTGATAGCAGCTAGATTTTAGCAGTTTAAGGTACAAGCAAATTATCTAGAATAAAACTAACTGTATACTTAATTATATTAAAATTGGATAAAAAATTACTACATGCTCTAGCAGAGTCTCTTAGAACATTGAAAAATAATTCAGATATTTAAGAATGGACGTGCTGAAACTATACTGACCCCAAATTTAATAGGTAATAACATATTACAAAACTAATCAGTGTATAAAACTAGGTAACATATAATTGAATATATTTTGGGAACTAAACTGCTCAGTATTAGTTTGCAATTAGTTTGTATTTACCCATTGCAATCATCGCGAAACTAATCTGTGTACCAAATTTAATTAAAATAGAGATTCTAAAATTAATTTCGTGGATAGTGTACAAAATTTCATCAAAGTCGTTCAAATGGTTCTAGGGTGTGTTGTTGGAACACAGAACTTTATTTTCAAGATTATTTAGAATGCTTGAATTCCAAAAATGTAACAAATTGTAGTCAAAATACTATAACATCACGCAATCACATAGTCTACTTATTGAAACAAAATAAAATTGCTTTAAATCCAAATGATGACAAAAGGAAACTTCTACCTAATTCATGGTCACTATAGTTTATCAGATTGAAGAGTTTATATTAAATAAAAAAATAAATAAAAATATATTGTTTTTTGAAAAATAATCAAAATATGTCTTTTATTATATATTTTATCCAATTAAATTATAATTTTTTATAATGATGATGATGATGACACCATATTGGATACTTTGTCCTTTAAAGATTTAATGGAACTCCTTTGAATTCCATATAAGGTTTTTTTTTGTGTTGGATTCTTTTAAAGTTATATTTTTATATTGTTTTCCATCCATCTTCACTTCTTTGAATATTCTTTTGAACTGAATAATTGGTAAAAATTTCTAAATTTCTTATGATCAAAAAGTCTTAATGTTTAATTTTTTTTAAGAAAAAAACTAATGTAATTTATTTTAAGTTCTACAAGATAAGAAATATGTAATGTATATGCATAAAATATTTGTTTATATAATTTAAGTTTGATCAGAGCAGAGTCCACAAAATTGTTTATACAAATAAACATTTTGTAATGTACAGCATCGTTTGTGATGATGAAGAAAACAGTTTTTAATATTTGAGTATTCAATATATAATTATCCATACCCAAATAAGTTATTAATAGATATTTTTGATAGATAAATTGCCATCATTTATGTTAATTTTTTAACTTCGCTTGTCAAGCAAAAAGCTGTTGTTTTATCAGGGATGTTTTCAGAAGTTTTAAGCTCAATTCTTACCTCAGCAGGTCCCGTTTTAATCCATTCGTTTTGGTGAGAACAATCTATTACAATAATTGATCCAAGTGCAAGAAATCCTGCATTACCGAGTATTGGTTGATTGATTTTATTATAGTAGGATTGTTGAAATTTTGCATACATATCATACAAGATTGCATATTGACCATTGTTAAAATTTATGTTTAAATTATCATATGGAAAAACTTCAGAATTCAAAAACACATTGAAATCTGTAATGTTGCAATGATCAGATCAAAGTAGCTAACATCTTTCACCAAATTATTTTGTCTATTTGTTTGCAATGCGAAAATTACATAGCGAGGTTTTTCAATTTGACTTGTAGTTTTCACAGTCCATACATGGCTTGTGGTCTGAGGTAAAATTGGGTATTCATACATATCCCAAATTTTAATAACGATAATTTTGAACTATCTGCTACAAGTATGTGTGGAACCTTCCATTGCACTTTATATATATTAAGTTTAACTTTTTCATCTGCATTTGCGTTTGTAATTGCATTATCATCATTTCTAGATCTGTTAATAATAAGTTCATGTTTAGCATTAACCAGTATCTTTTTATAATCTTCAGCAAATCCTAATAACAATTTTAATGGCACGCACAAATTAAAATATCCTTTATGTAACAAACTACTGCTTGAAGTATCCCATCCGGCATTGAATGCCATTTTATTTTCATCTGTATTAAAGGAAATATAATTTTTCAATGTTGATGTACATCCGAGTTTTCGAGTTCTATCAATTTCAACACCATTTATTTCATAACGAATCTCATCAAATAGATATGCAGCTACATTATTAACTAATTGAGCAGTTTTTGAAACCGCACCTTTTTCATCTAAAAGTGTTCCTTCAATATACAGGAAACTTACACTTGGTAAAATATTAAGATTTTGATGTTGAATTAATATTTGTATGGATATTGGATATTGAGCACAAGGCCATTTAGTTTCAACGATTTCTTTTTTTACATTGGCAGTTTCTTCATTAGAGAAATAATTTATATTAATTGTCTCAATATCTGTACTTTTATTTAAAGGTAATCTAGATAATGCATCTGAATGAGCTAAAAATTTCGCTTTATGATAAACAATATCATAACTATACATATAAATAATTATGAAATTTTTTCATAGCAAAGACTATAGCTAGAGCTTCCCGATGTAATTGTGAGTAATTACGCTCAGCTTCATTTAGTGTACTAGACACAAACATGACAGCCTTTTCTACCCCATTAATTTTATGTAACAATACTGCACCCACACCGTAAAGTGAGGCATCAGTAGCCACAATAATTGACTTTTTTTGGATCATATAGCTCTAAAACCTTTTTATCTGACAATAGTAACTTACTATTTTCGAAAAATATTTCACACTTGTCAGTCCAGTTAAATTCTTTAATATTTAACAAATCATATAACGTTCTTAACTTTGACGATAAATTCGGAATAAAAATTGATGTAATTGCTAAATATGATTGTAATTGCTTGACATTTTTTGGTGCCGGGGCATTTAATAATACTTCTACTTTTTTTTTTATTTGAACTTAGACCAGCTTTTGAAATTATGTGTCCCAAATATTGTACAGACTCTACTAAAAAGGACGAATTTTCTAGATTAATTTTTATATTATGGTTATTTAATCGAGATAATACAATAAACAATTTTTTACGACATCCTTCAATAGTTTTACCACCAATTATAATATCGTCTAAGTAACAGAATACTTGAAGTATATCAAGTAAAATTTGATCCATTATACTTTGAAAAAATGGTAAACGTTTATACTCAAATAGACCTTTGTGTGTATTAATGACTAACAATTCTGAAGATTTTGTATCAACTGACAATTGTTGGTTCGCCCCTCGTAAATCCAACTCACAAAAATAATTACAATTTGCTAAATTTGCAAAAATATCATCAATTTTTGGTAACGGATAATGTTCGAATTGAATACATTTATTGATTGTGACTTTACAATCCATACAAATTCGTATATCACCATTACTCTTTGGTACTACAACGATTGGAGTAGCCCAACGACTGAATTTAACTGGAACTAAAAAAAAATCATGCACTAAACTATTTAATTCTTTTTCTACTTTATCTTTTAGTTTAAATGGAAAACTACATATACGTATCATGAAAAATTGGACTATGATTTTCTTTCAAAATTAAATTAGCAGTGAATCCATTTATGGGTTTGCTATTACTACCCGACACAATTTTAGGAAAATTTTGTTTAATTTCATTCAACATACTAGTATTTATACCACTTATTTGACTATCAATTATTTTATTTGACTTACAGGTAAATGTGTTTGTATAATTCGTTCTCCAGTTAGGAAATATTATATCCACTCAATTCCTGCCTATTAGCCCTGTTTTGGCCAGCTACCTTTGACAATAATTAACTCTAAACCATCATAGCATCCATTTCCAGTATCCACTTGAACTTTAAAAGACCCTAATTCAATAATTTTATCACCTAACACCGTACATAAATTATTACATGATTTTTCTAATTTAAATTTTGAAAATTTTAACTTATACCATTGTATTTTTATTTCTTATAGTAGTGACACGGTAGATTATAACTTACGAATGTAGATGACGCCACGGTGTTCTTTTTGAAAAATTGGAAAAATAAAATCTTTCAGAATGAAAAATTAATATGAGTAGAAAGAAATACAATCTTGCCGAATGAATAGAAATACAATGGCATTAAAAAACTATTACTTTTTTTCATTCTGAAAGATTTACTTTTCCAATTTTTCAAAAAAAAACACTGTGGCGTCACCTACATTCCTAAGTTACAATCTACAGTGTCACTACTATAAGAAATAGAAATACAATGCTTATACTCATCTTCTGACAAAATTGTCACTGATGCACCACTATCGACTTCAAATTTTATAGGAACTTCATTGACTTCCAACGAACACTCTAGCCTCTAGCGGTTTTGCAATATCGCTATTGTTTAAATTTTTTATAGAATTGACACTTTTATTCTGACGACAACATTTTGTTGTGTGACCTGGTTTGTGACAGTCGAAACACTCCCAATTAAATTTCTTTGCTGGACAATTTTCTATGTTGTGATCAATTCCACAATTGCCTGCATTTAATACTGTTAAATTGCCTTCATTTAATAATGTTAAATTGCCTTCATTTAATAATGATTGTTGTATTTTTTCACTTCTAAGACCTATGATAAAACGATCGCTCAGTACATCATCTAATATTTTTAATACTTTTAAAATTTATACTTTTGTACTGCGGCTGTTTCTGTATACGGTATGATATCGCCATAGCGACAATTTTGTGCAAATGACTTCTTGTTTTAATTTATTAAATTTGTAGCGTTCCACTCTTTTATTTTCTTTGGGGGCAAAATGATTTCGTAGTAAACTAACTAAATCTTCAAATCTTTTTGAACTAGGTAAATCTGGAACAGTTAACGACATTAATAATTCGTGAATTTTCGCACCACAAATTGTAATGAAAAGAGGTGTTAAACCTTCATAAAATAAACTGACGGAGTCAGTTAAACTAATTATTTAGGAACTGCCATACTGCACCTTAAGGCTTATGTACATTATACTTTTTTAATTACAATATTCATTATTTATTCAATATATAACAAGCACTAATTAAAGATGGAAATGATATTACTAAAATATTGAAAAAAAAATATGACTGAAAAATTTGAAAATTGTGAATTAAGTGAAAAACATTTTGTAAAAATTGGTAAAATATGTTGGGCTGATGTGTTTAAAAAAGTTGAAAATATTTTTTTGATACATTTAAAAGATATTTTAGAAGATTATTCGATAAATGAAATATCACTTGAAGATGTATTTTTAAAATTTGATAAAAAAAGATTTCAGTAAACTTATGAAATGTAATATGTTAGGTATTTTTCAAATGTTTATACATAAAAGTTCTATAGGCACTAGTTATCAAGATTTTAAGGATTTGTAGTTTGTTTTTAATAGAATATTGAATATACATATAGTTTATTGAAATATATTAGAAATAAAATATTTAATATCAAAGATTAACGAAGCTTTAAAATACTTTTTAACTAGTGCCTATACAATTTAAGAATCAAAGGAAATAATTTATATTTGTTTAATTAATTAAAAATTCTTATATATGTCAAACATATTTACAGTCTTTAAGAAAGCACACAAATTTAATACCATCTAACTCTAGAAAAAATTAAAATATTGAGAAAATGGTTGCGGTTTAAAATGGATGAATTCGTAAATGCTACGTTAATATTTCAGATTAAACATTTTTAAAGTGGCTGATATCATACAGAATGTCACTAAGATTGATATATACTAATTATTTTTTGATAATTTAATAAAAAAATATAATTACTGATTGCTCTATCTTACAATTGATGTAGTTATCGCTAAAATATATTTAAAAATATTTAAAATATTTATTCGTGATCTTACATTGGTTGTTCTTTAGCTAATATAATATACTTTCAAAATATAATAACAAATTACATGTTAAAATTTAAAAATATATATTTAATAAAATGCTAAAAAATATATATGTCGTTAAGTGTTTAATTTTATTATATTATATACTAAATTTGTAAATGTATCAATATTATATAAGTAAAATAAAATATTCTTGTAATACTAAATTTCGATTTTAAAATGTGATAGCAGCTAGATTTTAGCAGTTTAAGGTACAAGCAAATTATCTAGAATAAAACTAACTGTATACTTAATTATATTAAAATTGGATAAAAAATTACTACATGCTCTAGTAGAGTCTCTTAGAACATTGAAAAATAATTCAGATATTTAAGAATGGACGTGCTGAAACTATACTGACCCCAAATTTAATAGGTAATAACATATTACAAAACTAATCAGTGTATAAAACTAGGTAACATATAATTGAATATATTTTGGGAACTAAACTGCTCAGTATTAGTTTGCAATTAGTTTGTATTTACCCATTGCAATCATCGCGAAACTAATCTGTGTACCAAATTTAATTAAAATAGAGATTCTAAAATTAATTTCGTGGATAGTGTACAAAATTTCATCAAAGTCGTTCAAATGGTTCTAGGGTGTGTTGTTGGAACACAGAACTTTATTTTCAAGATTATTTAGAATGCTTGAATTCCAAAAATGTAACAAATTGTAGTCAAAATACTATAACATCACGCAATCACATAGTCTACTTATTGAAACAAAATAAAATTGCTTTAAATCCAAATGTACCAAATTTAATTAAAATAGAGATTCTAAAATTAATTTCGTGGATAGTGTACAAAATTTCATCAAAGTCGTTCAAATGGTTCTAGGGTGTGTTGTTGGAACACAGAACTTTATTTTCAAGATTATTTAGAATGCTTGAATTCCAAAAATGTAACAAATTGTAGTCAAAATACTATAACATCACGCAATCACATAGTCTACTAATTGAAACAAAAAAAAATTGCTTTAAATCCAAATGATGACAAAAGGAAACTTCTACCTAATTCATGGTCACTATAGTTTATCAGATTGAAGAGTTTATATTAAATAAAAAAATAAATAAAAATATATTGTTTTTTGAAAAATAATCAAAATATGTCTTTTATTATATATTTTATCCAATTAAATTATAATTTTTTATAATGATGATGATGATGACACCATATTGGATACTTTGTCCTTTAAAGATTTAATGGAACTCCTCTGAATTCCATATAAGGTTTTTTTTGTGTTGGATTCTTTTAAAGTTATATTTTTATATTGTTTTCCATCCATCTTCACTTCTTTGAATATTCTTTTGAACTGAATAATTGGTAAAAATTTCTAAATTTCTTATGATCAAAAAGTCTTAATGTTTAATTTTTTTTAAGAAAAAAACTAATGCAATTTATTTTAAGTTCTACAAGATAAGAAATATGTAATGTATATGCATAAAATATTTGTTTATATAATTTAATTTTGATCAGAGCAGAGTCCACAAAACTGTTTATACAAATAAACATTTTGTAATGTACAGCATCGTTTGTGATGATGAAGAAAACAGTTTTTAATATTTGAGTATTCAATATATAATTATCCATACCCAAATAAGTTATTAATAGATATTTTTGTTAGATAAATTGCCATCATTTATGTTAATTTTTTAACTTCGCTTGTCAAGCAAAAAGCTGTTGTTTTATCAGGGATGTTTTCAGAAGTTTTAAGCTCAATTCTTACGTCAGCAGGTCCTGTTTTAATCCATTCGTTTTGGTGAGAACAATCTATTACAATAATTGATCCAAGTGCAAGAAATCTTGCATTACCGAGTATTGGTTGATTGATTTTATTATAGTAGGATTGTTGAAATTTTGCATACATATCATACAAGATTGCATATTGACCTTTGTTAAAATTTATGTTTAAATTATCATATGGAAAAACTTCAGAATTCAAAAACACATTGAAATCTGTAATGTTGCAATGATCAAAGTAGCTAACATCTTTCACCAAATTATTTTGTCTATTTGTTTGCAATGCGAAAATTACATAGCGAGGTTTTTCAATTTGACTTGTAGTTTTCACAGTCCATACATGGCTTGTGGTCTGAGGTTAAATTGGGTATTCATACATATCCCAAATTTTAATAACGATAATTTTGAACTATCTGCTACAAGTATGTGTGGAACCTTCCATTGCACTTTATATATATTAAGTTTAACTTTTTCATCTGCATTTGCGTTTGTAATTGCATTATCATCATTTCTAGATCTGTTAATAATAAGTTCATGTTTAGCATTAACCAGTATCTTTTTATAATCTTCAGCAAATCCTAATAACAATTTTAATGGCACGCACAAATTAAAATATCCTTATGTAACACACTACTGCTTGAAGTATCCCATCCGGCATTGAATGCCATTTTATTTTCATCTGTATTAAAGGAAATATAATTTTTCAATGTTGATGTACATCCGAGTTTTCGAGTTCTATCAATTTCAACACCATTTATTTCATAACGAATCTCATCAAATAGATATGCAGCTACATTATTAACTAATTGAGCAGTTTTTGAAACTTGTAGCAGTTAAATTGGGTATTCATACATATCCCAAATTTTAATAACGATAATTTTGAACTATCTGCTACAAGTATGTGTGGAACCTTCCATTGCACTTTATATATATTAAGTTTAACTTTTTCATCTGCATTTGCGTTTGTAATTGCATTATCATCATTTCTAGATCTGTTAATAATAAGTTCATGTTTAGCATTAACCAGTATCTTTTTATAATCTTCAGCAAATCCTAATAACAATTTTAATGGCACGCACAAATTAAAATATCCTTATGTAACACACTACTGCTTGAAGTATCCCATCCGGCATTGAATGCCATTTTATTTTCATCTGTATTAAAGGAAATATAATTTTTCAATGTTGATGTACATCCGAGTTTTCGAGTTCTATCAATTTCAACACCATTTATTTCATAACGAATCTCATCAAATAGATATGCAGCTACATTATTAACTAATTGAGCAGTTTTTGAAACCGCACCTTTTTCATCTAGAGGAAACTTACAGGAAACTTACACTTGGTAAAATATTAAGATTTTGATGTTGAATTAATATTTGTATGGATATTGGATATTGAGCACAAGGCCATTTAGTTTCAACGATTTCTTTTTTTACATTGGCAGTTTCTTCATTAGAGAAATAATTTATATTAATTGTCTCAATATCTGTACTTTTATTTAAAGGTAATCTAGATAATGCATCTGCATGAGCTAAAAATTTCGCTTTACGATAAACAATATCATAACTATACATATAAATAATTATGAAATTTTTTCATAGCAAAGACTATAGCTAGAGCTTCCCGATGTAATTGTGAGTAATTACGCTCAGCTTCATTTAGTGTACTAGACACAAACATGACAGCCTTTTCTACCCCATTAATTTTATGTAACAATACTGCACCCACACCGTAAAGTGAGGCATCAGTAGCCACAATAATTGACTTTTTTGGATCATAAAGCTCTAAAACCTTTTTATCTGACAATAGTAACTTACTATTTTCGAAAAATATTTCACACTTGTCAGTCCAGTTAAATTCTTTAATATTTAACAAATCATATAACGTTCTTAACTTTGACGATAAATTCGGAATAAAAATTGATGTAATTGCTAAATATGATTGTAATTGCTTGACATTTTTTGGTGCCGGGGCATTTAATAATACTTCTACTTTTTTTTTATTTGAACTTAGACCAGCTTTTGAAATTATGTGTCCCAAATATTGTACAGACTCTACTAAAAAGGACGAATTTTCTAGATTAATTTTTATATTATGGTTATTTAATCGAGATAATACAATAAACAATTTTTTACGACATCCTTCAATAGTTTTACCACCAATTATAATATCGTCTAAGTAACAGAATACTTGAAGTATATCAAGTAAAATTTGATCCATTATACTTTGAAAAAATGGTAAACGTTTATACTCAAATAGACCTTTGTGTGTATTAATGACTAACAATTCTGAAGATTTTGTATCAACTGACAATTGTTGGTTCGCCCCTCGTAAATCCAACTCACAAAAATAATTACAATTTGCTAAATTTGCAAAAATATCATCAATTTTTGGTAACGGATAATGTTCGAATTGAATACATTTATTGATTGTGACTTTACAATCCATACAAATTCGTATATCACCATTACTCTTTGGTACTACAACGATTGGAGTAGCCCAACGACTGAATTTAACTGGAACTAAAAAAAAATCATGCACTAAACTATTTAATTCTTTTTCTACTTTATCTTTTAGTTTAAATGGAAAACTACATATACGTATCATGAAAAATTGGACTTTGATTTTCTTTCAAAATTAAATTAGCAGTGAATCCATTTATGGGTTCACTATTACTACCCGACACAATTTTAGGAAAATTTTGTTTAATTTCATTCAACATACTAGTATTTATACCACTTATTTGACTATCAATTATTTTATTTGACTTACAGGTAAATGTGTTTGTATAATTCGTTCTCCAGTTAGGAAATATTATATCCATTCAATTCCTGCCTATTAGCCCTGTTTTGGCCAGCTACCTTTGACAATAATTAACTCTAAACCATCATAGCATCCATTTCCAGTATCCACTTGAACTTTAAAAGACCCTAATTCAATAATTTTATCACCTAAAACCGTACATAAATTATTACATGATTTTTCTAATTTAAATTTTGAAAATTTTAACTTATACCATTGTATTTTTATTTCTTATAGTAGTGACACGGTAGATTATAACTTACGAATGTAGATGACGCCACGGTGTTCTTTTTGAAAAATTGGAAAAATAAAATCTTTGGAAAAATAAAATTTATACTTTTGTACTGCGGCTGTTTCTGTATCAGGTATGATATCGCGACAATTTTGTGCAAATGACTTCTTGTTTTAATTTATTAAATTTGTAGCGTTCCACTCTTTTATTTTCTTTGGGGGCAAAATAATTTCGTAGTAAACTAACTAAATCTTCAAATCTTTTTGAACTAGGTAAATCTGGAACAGTTAACGACATTAATAATTCGTGAATTTTCGCACCACAAATTGTAATGAAAAGAGGTGTTAAACCTTCATAAAATAAACTGACGGAGTCAGTTAAACTAATTATTTAGGAACTGCCATACTGCACCTTAAGGCTTATGTACATTATACTTTTTTAATTACAATATTCATTATTTATTCAATATATAACAAGCACTAATTAAAGATGGAAAAGATATTACTAAAATATTGAAAAAAAATATGACTGAAAAAATTGAAAATTGTGAATTAAGTGAAAAACATTTTGTAAAAATTGGTAAAATATGTTGGGCTGATGTGTTTGAAAAAGTTGAAAATATTTTTTTGATACATTTAAAATATATTTTAGAAGATTACTCGATAAATGAAATATCACTTGAAGATGTATTTTTAAAATTTGATAAAAAAAGATTTCAGTAAACTTATGAAATGTAATGTTAGGTATTTTTCAAATGTTTATACATAAAAGTATATAAAAGTATTTTAACTAGTGCCTATACAATTTAAGAATCAAAGGAAATAATTTATATTTGTTTAATTAATTAAAAATTCTTATATATGTCAAACATATTTACAGTCTTTAAGAAAGCACACAAATTTAATACCATCTAACTCTAGAAAAAATTAAAATATTGAGAAAATGGTTGCGGTTTAAAATGGATGAATTCGTAAATGCTACGTTAATATTTCAGATTAAACATTTTTAAAGTGGCTGATATCATACAGAATGTCACTAAGATTGATATATACTAATTATTTTTTGATAATTTAATAAAAAAATATAATTACTGATTGCTCTATCTTACAATTGATGTAGTTATCGCTAAAATATATTTAAAAATATAATATAATATACTTTCAAAATATAATAACAAATTACATGTTTTCGAATTAACCCAAAATTTAAAAATATATATTTAATGAAATGCTAAAAAATATATATGTCGTTAAGTGTTTAATTTTATTATATTATATTATATACTAAATTTGTAAATGTATCAATATTATATAAGTAAAATAAAATATTCTTGTAATACTAAATTTCGATTTTAAAATGTGATAGCAGCTAGATTTTAGCAGTTTAAGGTACAAGCAAATTATCTAGAATAAAACTAACTGTATACTTAATTATATTAAAATTGGATAAAAAATTACTACATGCTCTAGTAGAGTCTCTTAGAACATTGAAAAATAATTCAGATATTTAAGAATGGACGTGCTGAAACTATACTGACCCCAAATTTAATAGGTAATAACATATTACAAAACTAATCAGTGTATAAAACTAGGTAACATATAATTGAATATATTTTGGGAACTAAACTGCTCAGTATTAGTTTGCAATTAGTTTGTATTTACCCATTGCAATCATCGCGAAACTAATCTGTGTACCAAATTTAATTAAAATAGAGATTCTAAAATTAATTTCGTGGATAGTGTACAAAATTTCATCAAAGTCGTTCAAATGGTTCTAGGGTGTGTTGTTGGAACACAGAACTTTATTTTCAAGATTATTTAGAATGCTTGAATTCCAAAAATGTAACAAATTGTAGTCAAAACACTATAACATCACGCAATCACATAGTCTACTTATTGAAACAAAATAAAATTGCTTTAAATCCAAATGTACCAAATTTAATTAAAATAGAGATTCTAAAATTAATTTCGTGGATAGTGTACAAAATTTCATCAAAGTCGTTCAAATGGTTCTAGGGTGTGTTGTTGGAACACAGAACTTTATTTTCAAGATTATTTAGAATGCTTGAATTCCAAAAATGTAACAAATTGTAGTCAAAATACTATAACATCACGCAATCACATAGTCTACTAATTGAAACAAAATAAAATTGCTTTAAATCCAAATGATGACAAAAGGAAACTTCTACCTAATTCATGGTCACTATAGTTTATCAGATTGAAGAGTTTATATTAAATAAAAAAATAAATAAAAATATATTGTTTTTTGAAAAATAATCAAAATATGTCTTTTATTATATATTTTATCCAATTAAATTATAATTTTTTATAATGATGATGATGATGACACCATATTGGATACTTTGTCCTTTAAAGATTTAATGGAACTCCTCTGAATTCCATATAAGGTTTTTTTTGTGTTGGATTCTTTTAAAGTTATATTTTTATATTGTTTTCCATCCATCTTCACTTCTTTGAATATTCTTTTGAACTGAATAATTGGTAAAAATTTCTAAATTTCTTATGATCAAAAAGTCTTAATGTTTAATTTTTTTTAAGAAAAAAACTAATGCAATTTATTTTAAGTTCTACAAGATAAGAAATATGTAATGTATATGCATAAAATATTTGTTTATATAATTTAAGTTTGATCAGAGCAGAGTCCACAAAACTGTTTATACAAATAAACATTTTGTAATGTACAGCATCGTTTGTAATGATGAAGAAAACAGTTTTTAATATTTGAGTATTCAATATATAATTATCCATACCCAAATAAGTTATTAATAGATATTTTTGTTAGATAAATTGCCATCATTTATGTTAATTTTTTAACTTCGCTTGTCAAGCAAAAAGCTGTTGTTTTATCAGGGATGTTTTCAGAAGTTTTAAGCTCAATTCTTACGTCAGCAGGTCCTGTTTTAATCCATTCGTTTTGGTGAGAACAATCTATTACAATAATTGATCCAAGTGCAAGAAATCTTGCATTACCGAGTATTGGTTGATTGATTTTATTATAGTAGGATTGTTGAAATTTTGCATACATATCATACAAGATTGCATATTGACCTTTGTTAAAATTTATGTTTAAATTATCATATGGAAAAACTTCAGAATTCAAAAACACATTGAAATCTGTAATGTTGCAATGATCAAAGTAGCTAACATCTTTCACCAAATTATTTTGTCTATTTGTTTGCAATGCGAAAATTACATAGCGAGGTTTTTCAATTTGACTTGTAGTTTTCACAGTCCATACATGGTTTGTGGTCTGAGGTTAAATTGGGTATTCATACATATCCCAAATTTTAATAACGATAATTTTGAACTATCTGCTACAAGTATGTGTGGAACCTTCCATTGCACTTTATATATATTAAGTTTAACTTTTTCATCTGCATTTGCGTTTGTAATTGCATTATCATCATTTCTAGATCTGTTAATAATAAGTTCATGTTTAGCATTAACCAGTATCTTTTTATAATGTTCAGCAAATCCTAATAACAATTTTAATGGCACGCACAAATTAAAATATCCTTATGTAACACACTACTGCTTGAAGTATCCCATCCGGCATTGAATGCCATTTTATTTTCATCTGTATTAAAGGAAATATAATTTTTCAATGTTGATGTACATCCGAGTTTTCGAGTTCTATCAATTTCAACACCATTTATTTCATAACGAATCTCATCAAATAGATATGCAGCTACATTATTAACTAATTGAGCAGTTTTTGAAACCGCACCTTTTTCATCTAGAAGTGTTCCTTCAATATACAGGAAACTTACACTTGGTAAAATATTAAGATTTTGATGTTGAATTAATATTTGTATGGATATTGGATATTGAGCACAAGGCCATTTAGTTTCAACGATTTCTTTTCTTACATTGGCAGTTTCTTCATTAGAGAAATAATTTATATTAATTGTCTCAATATCTGTACTTTTATTTAAAGGTAATCTAGATAATGCATCTGCATGAGCTAAAAATTTCGCTTTACGATAAACAATATCATAACTATACATATAAATAATTATGAAATTTTTTCATAGCAAAGACTATAGCTAGAGCTTCCCGATGTAATTGTGAGTAATTACGCTCAGCTTCATTTAGTGTACTAGACACAAACATGACAGCCTTTTCTACCCTATTAATTTTATGTAACAATACTGCACCCACACCGTAAAGTGAGGCATCAGTAGCCACAATAATTGACTTTTTTGGATCATAAAGCTCTAAAACCTTTTTATCTGACAATAGTAACTTACTATTTTCGAAAAATATTTCACACTTGTCAGTCCAGTTAAATTCTTTAATATTTAACAAATCATATAACGTTCTTAACTTTGACGATAAATTCGGAATAAAAATTGATGTAATTGCTAAATATGATTGTAATTGCTTGACATTTTTTGGTGCCGGGGCATTTAATAATACTTCTACTTTTTTTTTATTTGAACTTAGACCAGCTTTTGAAATTATGTGTCCCAAATATTGTACAGACTCTACTAAAAAGGACGAATTTTCTAGATTAATTTTTATATTATGGTTATTTAATCGAGATAATACAATAAACAATTTTTTACGACATCCTTCAATAGTTTTACCACCAATTATAATATCGTCTAAGTAACAGAATACTTGAAGTATATCAAGTAAAATTTGATCCATTATACTTTGAAAAAATGGTAAACGTTTATACTCAAATAGACCTTTGTGTGTATTAATGACTAACAATTCTGAAGATTTTGTATCAACTGACAATTGTTGGTTCGCCCCTCGTAAATCCAACTCACAAAAATAATTACAATTTGCTAAATTTGCAAAAATATCATCAATTTTTGGTAACGGATAATGTTCGAATTGAATACATTTATTGATTGTGACTTTACAATCCATACAAATTCGTATATCACCATTACTCTTTGGTACTACAACGATTGGAGTAGCCCAACGACTGAATTTAACTGGAACTAAAAAAAAATCATGCACTAAACTATTTAATTCTTTTTCTACTTTATCTTTTAGTTTAAATGGAAAACTACATATACGTATCATGAAAAATTGGACTTTGATTTTCTTTCAAAATTAAATTAGCAGTGAATCCATTTATGGGTTCACTATTACTACCCGACACAATTTTAGGAAAATTTTGTTTAATTTCATTCAACATACTAGTATTTATACCACTTATTTGACTATCAATTATTTTATTTGACTTACAGGTAAATGTGTTTGTATAATTCGTTCTCCAGTTAGGAAATATTATATCCATTCAATTCCTGCCTATTAGCCCTGTTTTGGCCAGCTACCTTTGACAATAATTAACTCTAAACCATCATAGCATCCATTTCCAGTATCCACTTGAACTTTAAAAGACCCTAATTCAATAATTTTATCACCTAAAACCGTACATAAATTATTACATGATTTTTCTAATTTAAATTTTGAAAATTTTAACTTATACCATTGTATTTTTATTTCTTATAGTAGTGACACGGTAGATTATAACTTACGAATGTAGATGACGCCACGGTGTTCTTTTTGAAAAATTGGAAAAATAAAATCTTTGGAAAAATAAAATTTATACTTTTGTACTGCGGCTGTTTCTGTATCAGGTATGATATCGCGACAATTTTGTGCAAATGACTTCTTGTTTTAATTTATTAAATTTGTAGCGTTCCACTCTTTTATTTTCTTTGGGGGCAAAATAATTTCGTAGTAAACTAACTAAATCTTCAAATCTTTTTGAACTAGGTAAATCTGGAACAGTTAACGACATTAATAATTCGTGAATTTTCGCACCACAAATTCAATATTCATTATTTATTCAATATATAACAAGCACTAATTAAAGATGGAAAAGATATTACTAAAATATTGAAAAAAAATATGACTGAAAAATTTGAAAATTGTGAATTAAGTGAAAAACATTTTGTAAAAATTGGTAAAATATGTTGGGCTGATGTGTTTGAAAAAGTTGAAAATATTTTTTTGATACATTTAAAATATATTTTAGAAGATTACATGATAAATGAAATATCACTTGAAGATGTATTTTTAAAATTTGATAAAAAAAGATTTCAGTAAACTTATGAAATGTAATGTTAGGTATTTTTCAAATGTTTATACATAAAAGTATATAAAAGTATTTTAACTAGTGCCTATACAATTTAAGAATCAAAGGAAATAATTTATATTTGTTTAATTAATTAAAAATTCTTATATATGTCAAACATATTTACAGTCTTTAAGAAAGCACACAAATTTAATACCATCTAACTCTAGAAAAAATTAAAATATTGAGAAAATGGTTGCGGTTTAAAATGGATGAATTCGTAAATACTACGTTAATATTTCAGATTAAACATTTTTAAAGTGGCTGATATCATACAGAATGTCACTAAGATTGATATATACTAATTATTTTTTGATAATTTAATAAAAAAATATAATTACTGATTGCTCTATCTTACAATTGATGTAGTTATCGCTAAAATATATTTAAAAATATAATATAATATACTTTCAAAATATAATAACAAATTACATGTTTTCGAATTAACCCAAAATTTAAAAATATATATTTAATGAAATGCTAAAAAATATATATGTCGTTAAGTGTTTAATTTTATTATATTATATTATATACTAAATTTGTAAATGTATCAATATTATATAAGTAAAATAAAATATTCTTGTAATACTAAATTTCGATTTTAAAATGTGATAGCAGCTAGATTTTAGCAGTTTAAGGTACAAGCAAATTATCTAGAATAAAACTAACTGTATACTTAATTATATTAAAATTGGATAAAAAATTACTACATGCTCTAGTAGAGTCTCTTAGAACATTGAAAAATAATTCAGATATTTAAGAATGGACGTGCTGAAACTATACTGACCCCAAATTTAATAGGTAATAACATATTACAAAACTAATCAGTGTATAAAACTAGGTAACATATAATTGAATATATTTTGGGAACTAAACTGCTCAGTATTAGTTTGCAATTAGTTTGTATTTACCCATTGCAATCATCGCGAAACTAATCTGTGTACCAAATTTAATTAAAATAGAGATTCTAAAATTAATTTCGTGGATAGTGTACAAAATTTCATCAAAGTCGTTCAAATGGTTCTAGGGTGTGTTGTTGGAACACAGAACTTTATTTTCAAGATTATTTAGAATGCTTGAATTCCAAAAATGTAACAAATTGTAGTCAAAATACTATAACATCACGCAATCACATAGTCTACTTATTGAAACAAAATAAAATTGCTTTAAATCCAAATGATGACAACAGGAAACTTCTACCTAATTCATGGTCACTATAGTTTATCAGATTGAAGAGTTTATATTAAATAAAAAAATAAATAAAAATATATTGTTTTTTGAAAAATAATCAAAATATGTCTTTTATTATATATTTTATCCAATTAAATTATAATTTTTTATAATGATGATGATGATGACACCATATTGGATACTTTGTCCTTTAAAGATTTAATGGAACTCCTCTGAATTCCATATAAGGTTTTTTTTGTGTTGGATTCTTTTAAAGTTATATTTTTATATTGTTTTCCATCCATCTTCACTTCTTTGAATATTCTTTTGAACTGAATAATTGGTAAAAATTTCTAAATTTCTTATGATCAAAAAGTCTTAATGTTTAATTTTTTTTAAGAAAAAAACTAATGCAATTTATTTTAAGTTCTACAAGATAAGAAATATGTAATGTATATGCATAAAATATTTGTTTATATAATTTAATTTTGATCAGAGCAGAGTCCACAAAACTGTTTATACAAATAAACATTTTGTAATGTACAGCATCGTTTGTGATGATGAAGAAAACAGTTTTTAATATTTGAGTATTCAATAATTATCCATACCCAAATAAGTTATTAATAGATATTTTTGTTAGATAAATTGCCATCATTTATGTTAATTTTTTAACTTCTGTTGTTTTATCAGGGATGTTTTCAGAAGTTTTAAGCTCAATTCTTACGTCAACAGCTCCCGTTTTAATCAATTCGTTTTGATGAGAACAATCTATTACAATAATTGATCCAAGCGCAAGAAATCCTGCATTACCGAGTAATGGTTGATTGATTTTATTATAGTAGGATTGTTGAAATTTTGCATACATATCATACAAGATTGCATATTGACCTTTGTTAAAATTTATGTTTAAATTATCATATGGAAAAACTTCAGAATTCAAAAACACATTGAAATCTGTAATGTTGCAATGATCAAAGTAGCTAACATCTTTCACCAAATTATTTTGTCTATTTGTTTGCAATGCGAAAATTACATAGCGAGGTTTTTCAATTTGACTTGTAGTTTTCACAGTCCATACATGGCTTGTGGTCTGAGGTAAAATTGGGTATTCATACATATCCCAAATTTTAATAACCATAATTTTGAACTATCTGCTACAAGTATGTGTGGAACCTTCCATTGCACTTTATATATATTAAGTATAACTTTTTCATCTGCATTTGCGTTTGTAATTGCATTATCATCATTTCTAGATCTGTTAATAATAAGTTCATGTTGAGCATTAACCAGTATCTTTTTATAATCTTCAGCAAATCCTAATAACAATTTTAATGGCATGCTAAAATTAAAATATCCTTTATGTAACAAACTACTGCTTCAAACTGCTTCAATGCAAACCGGCATTGAATGCCATTTTATTTTCATCTGTATTAAAGGAAATATAATTTTTCAATGTTGATGTACATCCGAGTTTTCGAATTCTATCAATTTCAACACCATTTATTTTATAACGAACCTCATCAAATAGATATGCAGCTACATTATTAACTAATTGAGCAATTTTTGAAACCGCACCTTTTTCATCTAGAAGTGTTCCTTCAATATACAGGAAACTTTCACTTGGTAAAATATTAAGATTTTGATGTTGAATTAATATTTGTATGACATCATTGTTTTTAAAAGATTGTTGAAATGGTGAACAAGTATGATATTCAATTTTTGAAATACTTTCATCATATTTAATGCTTTGGGAAATATCTAACATTTCACTCATTTTAATTGTAATCCAAGAGACTTTAGAAAAAATTTATTACATGTTGCCAGGGTTTTTTTAAGTTGTCCACCTGTTTTAGGTCTTAACCGGTTCACTCCTTTTGATGTATTGATATTTATTTTATTTTTTGACTGGTATTTATTTATATTATACAGAAGAATTTCAAGGTTTTAAATGCAATCGAATAGTTATTGTTTCCCATCTACAATTTATCTAGTTATCATCTTGATCTACAAGTCTCAGTGTTATAGAACCTATTCGGTTAGTATTCACTGGTAAATAGATCATTTTTCTGGGAACTTCATTTATTTATAATTTTATTCAGAATACCTTCGCCTTTAACAGCTTTTTCTTGACTGATATAATTTTTATTATAATCAATCATTATAGGAGGATTAACTAATTATGAATGATAAATGCGTTGTTTTAACATTTCAATATATAAATTTAAGACTTATGGAAATTTTTAAGTAGTCAAAATGAAATTCATTAAACAACACAAATCTTTACCTGTAAATAATTTAGATAGAAGGAAACGATTGTAAACCAAAAAAGCATGGTGAACTACTATCAAATAGTATACGAGGATTAATAGTACGACCATCTAATTGTGGAAAAACAAATGTTATATTGAGCTTATTGGAACAACCTAATTGATTGAAATTTGAAAATATTTACATATACACTAAATCTCTACACCAACCAAAATATGAATTTCTTAATCAAGTTATGGCAACAATACCAGAACTGGGATACTACACTTATTCTAACAACAGTGATATAATTTCACCTGAAGAAGCGAAATCACATTTTATATTTATTTTCGATGATGTAGCATGTGATAAACAAAATAATATTCGAAAATATTTTTGTATGGGTCGTCACAATAATATTGATAGTTTTTACATATGTCAATCTTATACTCATATTCCAAAACATCTTATTCGAGATAATGCAAACTTTTAAATAATTTTCAAACAGGATGATATGAATCTAAGACATATTTATACAGATCATGTTAGCAATGATATGACATTTGCATAATTTCATGAAATGTGTTTTAATTGTTGGCAAGCAAAATATGGTTTTTTAGTTATAGATAGAGATAGTGAAAAACAAGATGGTGGTTACCGTAGAGCGTAGAGGGTTTGATGAATTCTGTTATATAGATTAATCACAGAACAGTTCAACAGCTTAACAGCTCAACAACTCAATTAAATATAATATACATTTACAAATATGAATGAGAAAATTATAAAAGATATTATTAAGACTAGTAAAGCAGTAAAAAAGAAATATAGAGCTTTAAAAACTGGTAAAGATGGAAGCAGAACATGTATTAGAAGAACATTTTAAACCAATTACATTGCCACTCAAAAATGTTGCAAAAGCAATTGAACGACAAATAAAACAAGAGAAATCAATTGGTGAAATTAAAAGAGAAAAGAAATCAAGATTTTACGATGATGTTTCTAGTATAAGACCGTCAAACCAAACTGACTCTGATGATAGTGTAGATGAATCAAATACTTTATTTCATACATCTACTCCTAAAAAATTTGCATCACAACATTTATTAAGCCCAACACCTATAAAACGTTCAATTGTGAAACCTAATACTACATCAAAATATACTAAAATATTTGAATCTACTTCTTCTATTCTATACCGAAAAATTTTGATACAACTTTTGGTCCGTATTTTGATCAAAGTTCTGCTGCATGGAAAATTGGCAATAGATAGAAGTAAAAGGGAATGAAATAATTATTGATAAAAGCTCATATAAAAGCACAATTGGATTGCAAGAGTTAATATTTATGAAAAATCTAAATAAAACTAAATATACTGATGAAGACTTAAAGTTGTATAAAAAAATATTAACAGAAACCAGTGCAAATAGGCGTAATTACAATTCAAATCAATAAATGCGAGAAAATACTGGTAATAAATATAATTTTATAATTAAAAAATTATTTCCACATCAGTATAATACTCGAAAAACCATATCATCACCTTCGACACAATCGGGTAAGGGTCTTATGATGAAAGTTTCTAAACGAAAGCTTGATTATGTTTATTGGGATGATCAAAATGAGCTAGTTAATAGATTGCAGCTGTTAGTAGGCTCTCAAAAAGCTGGTCATAATAATCACAATAAAGAAATTATTAGTATTTTCTATGAGTTGAGAGAGGCTAATATTATACAATAAAAGGAAATATTATAAAGAATTCACATCATTTGTAAATATGCCTATAGATAAGTTTGGTCGCACTGGTCATCCAGTTAGAAAACCTTTACGAGGATTGTTGGGACTTGATGGACCCGCAAGAACTATTGGACCATCAGGACCTATTGGACCTTATGGAATTAGATTTATATTGGATGAGAAAAATGATTATGACATGCAAAATAAACGAATTGTTAACCTTCATCAACCAGTTCAGAAAAATGATGCTGCAACAAAAGGTTATACTGATGATAGAATTGAGAATAAGGTTAAGCTTGTAATAGATATTTTACAAAAAGAAAAAAAAGCTTTGTTAGAAAAATATGAAACATTTGAAACTTTTTTATTTAACCATTTAAAAATAATAGCAGATGCAAAACAGAATGATGAAAACAAAATAATTATCACTAAACCTTTTAAAGTAAATACTGAGCCAAAGTATGAGTGAATGTTAATATATATATATATATATATATATATATATATATATATATATATATATATATATATATATAATTTAACTAATAGTAACATAATCATTTTACATCAAAATGAGTAAGAATGATGTTGTCAATAAATTACATAGACCAGCTCGAAAAAACTTCCCCAGACGACGTGTTATTTTTAAGGGTTTTGATGATCTTTGGCAAGCCGGTTTAGCTGAAATGGGTGCATATGCAAAATCAAATAAAAATTGTCGTTATCTTTTAACAGTAATTGATACATTTTCAAAATTTGGTTGGGCAATTCCAAATAAAAACACAACTGGTAAAGAGGTTACTAAAGCAATGAATATAATTTTCAAAACTGGCAGAAAACCTGAAAATCTTCTAACAGATGACGGAACTGAATTCTTTAATAAAATATTTCAAGATTTAATGCAAGAAATCAAATAAATCATTATTCTACATATTGTTCTTTAAAAGCATCAATATTCAATAGTTGAACATTTTAATAGGACTTTAAAAAATATGATGTGGAAAAATTTTAGTCTTAATGGCTTTTATAAATGGATTCATATAGTAAAACAATTAATTAATGAATATAATCATAAAAAACATCGTACAATAAAAATGCGACCATATGATGTTACAAAACAAAGTTCTAAATATTTACTCTCTACTGTGTATTCACATATTAAACAATTTACCGACGGCAAATACAAAATAGGCGATAATATGCGCATAAGTAAATACACACATATTTTTGAAAAAGGTTACACACTAAATTGGACAACTTAAATTTTTAAAATACGAAAAATTTAAAATACAAACCCCGTAACATACTTACTTGAATATTATAGGGTCAACCTATTGCAGGAGGATTCTATGAATTATACCTTTACAACTTCAAATTGGAACTAAACAATTTCAAATTGGGACTAAACAATTTCAAATTGGAACTAAACAATTTCAAAATGGGAATAAACAATTTCAAATTGAGACTTAACAATTTCAAAATGGGAAAAAATAAATAATTTTTATTCCAGTTAATTTAAAATATATTTATTAAAAATGTATTAATGTAGTTATGAATTAAAAAGTCATATCATTCATATTTATCGCGTCCGGTATAAATTTTTGAATATGAGCGACGTGCCGGTTACAATTAGGAACAGTAATCTTCGTAGTTATGTTTTCGCGAATTATATGTTCTAGCCGTAGTAGACGGAACTCTGTTTGTGTTAAATTTGATCTACCTTCTTGCACACCACACAAGTACCTTTTTTTCGAATTTATTTTTTCCTGCAAATTTGATATTATCAGGAGTTGTCCGAACATCAGATGTATAAAAACCGTCATTTCCAGTATTTGTTGAGTTTGAAAAAGTGAAATATTTCTCATCATCAATGACAATAATTTTTTTACCCTTGAAGTATTTGACTCGTAAAATATGGCAATTCTTTTTTATTTTTTCCCGTATACTTTGGTGTTGTACGTCTTTTACGATATTGTAAACCAGATTTTGAAACATTTTGACAAATTGTTGAATGCGAAACACCAAGTTTTCGCCCCATCTTTCTCATAGACACACCAAGCTTGTTTTTAACGGATTTTATAAGTTTGTCTTGATTTCTTGCATTTAGAGCTGGTTTTCGACCACGTTTTTTCTATTTTAATTAAAGGTGCACCTTCCTTACACTGTTTAATTATACGATATATTGTTGCCCTTGAAATATTTTTATTTAAAAAAATCTTTAAAATTTCTTTGTTAGACACTTGTCCAACCAAATTAAATATTTGCCTTCGGAAATCTAATTGTGTCGACATTTTTGATAACACTAGAAAAATAAAATGATGCTAGAACTTAAGCTTATCACTCATTCTATACATTCTTGTACAAATAATAAATAACGGTTCTACAAAAAATTCCGCTACACGATTTTTGAAACAGTCTCATTTATTTCGTTCCATACCTTAGGCCAAAAAAACAATTATAAATCATAACTCTTAATTTAATTATTTATATTTTTGATAGACAGCTTTTTCACGAAATCTTCTGAGTAACAAAACCTCATGGTATTCTAAATTACTCTGTGCGGCCCACTCCAAAGTCATATTAAATGAATTAATAACTTGGTCAATATCAGTAGACCTAGGTATTTCTTCATTTTCATTTTGACCAAAATCAATAATATTGGTGATGATATATTCGTCTGTCACCATAGGAAATTGTGCTTCTTCACCAACACCTACTGCCCAATCCATTATTTCCGAGTTGGATATTGCATTATTTGGTAATATAGTCTATATAATGCGATCAATGAAATATCATCTTCATCATTGAAATGATCAGGTGGTAAATTAAATATTAATTCATCAATAGAAAAAAATAAATGCTTCCAAGAATTCATTATAACAGATTTACGTACCTCATTCCAAGCATCTGTTATCATGAAAACAACATCTTTCAAATTTAATTTTTAAAATTTTTCAATTAAACCGTCAGTATTTTCATCAGCAACATTCACTAAAACCCGTTTCTTGTAACCTTGTTTCAACGATTTAATAATATTCTGACCCGTAAGTTGCAGTTGCAGTAATGGTGTTGTATTTGGTGGGGAAAAAATACTTTAAAATTACTATCATCACTTTTTAACATTTCTTGGTTACCATGGCAAGTTGCGTTATCTACAATTAACACTGCCTTTTCCGGCAGGTTTCTTATTCGCAAATGTTCTTTTACTGTAGGAATAAAAATAGAAAAAAACCACTCTTTAAAAAGATCCGTAGTTAGACTAAAATGTTTGAAGCATCTTGGCATCCTCGATTTTCCAATCAGCATTAGTGGAAGTTTATGATTACCGCTTGCATTAACGCAAGGCATGATTGTCACTCTTTCTTTTTGACCTTTCCTACCCGGCGCATTTTTTTCTGCTTTATGAACGCGTGTTTTATCGTTTAAGTTTTTGTAAACTAGTCCACTTTCATCAGCATTGTAAATTTGCTCAGGGCAAAGACGATTATCAGTCATTATTTTTTTAAAGGTCTCCAGAAATTCCGCAACTGCTAACGTATTGCATGAAAGTTTTTCGCCACATATTTTAAGTAACCGAATGCCATGCCTTTTTTTTAAATTTTGTACCCAACCAACACTTGCATTAAACGGTCGATTTAAATTTAGGTGTTCGTTTTGTTAACATTGTAATTTTTACATAATGTTTTCGGCTTTTCACCTTCATTTATCTTCTTTAATATTTCAATTTTTTGAAAAATTGTAAGTGAACTCATTTTAGTTTTCATTTTACGAACGGCTATTCAAATTGAAAAACAAAACCTTATAGCGAAAATATTGGAATTAATTTTTGAACCTTATATCGATGGTTCCTTATATAAAAAAATCCTTATATCGTAGGTACCTTATATCGAAAATTTACTGTATTGGGAAATCATATATAGAAATAATGATTAAATCTTTATGTTCACTAAGAAAAATAGTATTGTATTTTTTCAAAAAATCTTTTATATATTTATCATTATATTTATATAAAAACTTATTTATCAAGATCAAACTCATCAATTGTTTGAATATCTTCAAATTCCATATTAAATAATTTCAATGTTTAGAAGTTTACGATCTTAGGCGTAAATAAGTATGCATAAGTTTTATGCAGTTCCGTTCAGTGAAGGGTACAGTAACACATCAACATATATCCGGTTCTGATGTTGCACTGTCATAAGCCCATAGACAACTGGAAAAGTGATGACCATGAATTGAATATTTTATTTCTTCTAAAACAAATTTCCTCAATAAAAAACAATATTTTTCAAATTTCTCTTTATGATCATCGAGTAAAAAGTATTCATATTCATTTAAAAACTTATTAAGAATTCTTATTTTAAGAATAATATTGTTCATTAAAGATGATGATGATTCATTCTCAAAATCAAACTAGGTAAAAGATTTAATATCTTCATGTGTTAACATAATAATTGATCGTTACCGCATCACTTCTATAAACTGAATGATTATAATAAAAAAAGGGATAATAACAATATGCATTCATAAAACCATAAGCTAAATGTGATTCATGAAACATATTTTATATACAAAACTCTTATATCTATGATTCCTTCAAATATTATAAATCCATAAGAAAAAAAAATATTTTATCATCCAAAAAAATATGAAACCACCTACGTCACAAACTATACAATAATGGCCGCTTAGAATACCCTACTTTTACTACATATAAAAATTTGTCTGCTCTATTACTACGCCTACGCGAAAAAATTCATAACCAAACAAAAATCTATAAATTTCGAAACCACAACAAAAATTATTTACAACAACAACAATACATACATTAAAAACATAAAAAAATCATATTAAAATAATATTCATAGCAAAACAAAAATCTAAAAATTTCAAAACCACAACAAGAATTCTTCACAACAACAACAACAACCATACATATTGTACAATTAAAATATTCTTATCAGCAAACCTAAAAAACTCAAAACTTTCAATATATGTAATATATGTAAAAAAAAATAATATATGAAAAAAAAAATTATTCATAAACTCTAAAGGGTCAATCCCACCAAAAACAGAAACAGAAATTTTTTTTTTATTTTTTATTACTTTCCTTTTATTGAATTTACAATTCATGTTTTCCTCACCTGGGCATAGCTCCCAAAAGGCTTTATCGATTTAACTGAAATTTGGAACTTAAGCTCGTGTTATGACCCATTCGGTGCCACATAATTTTCAAGGCCCAGCGAGGGGGCGGGGGGTTGGGTCTATTTTCAAAAAAGTCATGTGGGGTATCAAATTAAAGGTATTGATGAGTACAGCACGGTGGGTAGTGTTTCGGTTAACGAGTGCCATGTGGGACCCCAAAAAATGGGCCCAAAAATAAAAAAATCATATGGGGCATCAAATTAAAGGTCTGGAATAACAGATATTTTTGGGGCAAGTAATTGTAGTATTTAGGGCAACAAGAGTCATGTGGGGGCCTGGATAATGGAGCACAACAAAATCATGTGGGGTATGAAATTAAAGATCTCGATGAGTACATCTCGTTGGGTAATGTTTCAAGTAAAGAGCGCCATATGGGGCCAAAAATAAAAAAAATATACATATGTATATATAAAAATATATATATATAAGCCGTTAATTTTGCAAGTGGCATAAGTGACTTTTCGCGAAACATGAGTTAGAGCTCTTATTAACCGCTCAAATATATATTTTTTACTATAATATGTTATATTATAGTAAAAATATAAAAACAATATAAAAATTCTACAGTTTTTAGTCGGTCAAATATATTGTGTAAAACTTAAAATATTTGACCGACTTAAAAGTATGAAATAAAAATAAATAAAAAAAATATTTTTTAAAAATACTTTCCTTTATAAATAGTAATAAGCGACTAAAAACTAATAAATAAGAATACTAAAATTATATAATCTTACATTCTTGTATCTAGAGTTTCATCTAAAGATACAGTAAAGGTAAAGTATAGTAAAAGGGAAGTAGACTCCTTATAAATATCATTGATTCTGATAAATTCTATTAATTCTCATAGGGTCTCTTTATATACTATTAATTCTGATCAGATTTGCTACCATTAATTTTGATCAGTTATACTTCCCTTTATAAGGGGTCTACTTCTCTTTTACTATACTTTACCTTTACTGAATTTCTAGATGAAACTCTAGATACAAGAATGTAAGATTATATAATTTTAGTATTCTTATTTATTAGTTTTTAGTCGCTTATTACTATTTATAAAGGAAAGTATTTTAAAATTTTTTTTTTTTTTTTTTTTTTTACTTTTCTGTTCAAGTTTTAACATTGCACACCCACCAAAAACCGAAACAGAAAAACAATCTTTTCTGACAACCAAAACAGCTGATTTTTTTCATAATGTCTGGCTGCAAACGAAATTTGATAGAAATGTGCGTCTGCGAACTTCTGCAAACAGAAATTGAAACTTAGAAAAAAAAGTTTCATTTTCTGTCCGATAAATTGAAAAACAGAAATATGGAAAATTCGAATTTTGGAACAGAAAAAATATAAAATCATTTTTTATAAAAATAAAGCGATTTCAAGCAATAAAAATAAATTCGACAACTGTTTGTTATTTTATTTTATTTTACAAATATTTTTAACTGAAAATCCCCTTTAAATTGGAAAATATCGTAAGTTTAAAAAATAAAAAAAAAAAGTTTCTGTTTCTGTTTTTGGTGGGATTGACCCTTAACATTAAAAAAAATTACCTAATATAATTATCCACCATGATGAAACATGTTCATGTGAATCATGAAATTATATACATTAACTATATTACTAACCCATACACCTACCCCCACCCATACCCACATAAGAGACAAACACACACACTAAACCACACATAAAAAGCACACACACACACCCACACATATAAACACATACCACGTGACACGAATACACGCGAACAGCCTCAATCACACGTCATCAGGCACTTTCACACGCGAACAACCGACAGACCGACAAAATGACAAACACACAAAACGACAGACCGACCGACCGACACACACACTATTTATTAGCACATTATTACAAACTCAAACATTAAAATTAATTAATGTATATAATGTATTAAAATTAATTTTTATTATTACCAAAATTAAGTTTTATTAATATCGAACATTATAATATATTAAGATTAACATTTTATGTTTAATAAAATTGAATTCCAAATATTAAAATAAATTAAATATGAACAATTAAAGAAAATAAATTCAATATAATAATTTAAATAAGTGTGTTCAATAAAACAAAATAAACATTGAAGACATTAAATTAAATAAATTAGTTTGTAAAAAATTGAATATTAAGTTAGGATTAGGATTAGGAATAATGGGGTCGTTCAGGCAGAGGATAAACCACCGCCTCTCTACACTGCGACCTAGACAGATCTATTGTGCATACCCAACTATTAAAAGTCAGTTGATATCCAGGCTCCTATAGAAGCCCAGAATCTTCCTGACGGCCAGACCTTTGGTGTCGTTAGGACATAGAAACCCTTTACCAAGGTGTGTGAGCCTTTTACGGGCCACAGCCGCGCAGTTGCAAAGGATGTGTTCCGCAGTTTCATTATCATCCGAACAGAAGCGACAGTCTCTGTTTTCAGACTTCCCGATCTTGTTCAGGTGATATCTTAAAGGGCAATGACCTGTAAACAGGCCAGTAATGATACGTAAATCATTTTTGTTGAGTGTGAGCACTTCTTTAGCTCTCTTTTTTGAGAAATCAAGGAACCGCTTCCCTTGGCGTAAGCCTGGGATATTGTTCCAATAGGTAGATTTCGCATTATATTCCCATTCTCTTATTTCCTGAAGCAGGTGGCTTTTGGAAATGCCACAGAAGGGTTCGGGACCGATGAAGGGTTGGCTAGCCCCTGTTCTGGCTAGTTCATCGGCAATCTCGTTGCCGTGAATTTCCTCATGCCCTGGCACCCACATCAGAGAGACTCTGTTGTTCATAGCCAGTTGCTTGAGCGAGGATGAGCATACCCATACAAGCTTAGATTCAAAGGAGTATGAGTCCAAAGCTTTCAGGGCTGCCTGGCTATCCGACATAATGGCAATGTTTGCACTACGAATGCGTTTGTTGATACATTCTTTAGCACAAAGCTCTATCGCGTGTGTTTCCGCTTGGAAAATTGTTGGCGATTTGCCTAAGGATTTTGATAGGCGGAACCGAGGTCCGAAAACGCCCGCTCCCACTCCGTCAATTGTTTTGGAACCATCTGTATACCAAACCATTGATCCCCTATCAAGTATGGGCCCCCCAGAGCTCCACGTACTGCGGTCCGTAATGACCACTTTGTAGGGTCTATCAAAGGTTAGTCTTTTTTCCATAAAATCTGACATGTTCATAGTCTCTTGAGACTTTTGAAATTCTGTCAGAATATGCAGATGTCCAACCAGATTACCCGGTTTCAGTTGAGTTGTCCGCTGCTGTGTGAGTGCCCCTAGGAGAGCCTCCCTCTTTATCTGCAAGTGCAGTGGAGTGAGGTCCAACAGGGCTTCCATGGCAGCTGTGGCACAGGTTTTCATGGCACCAGTGATGCCAAGGCAAGCAAGCCGTTGCACCTTTTGCAACAAAGCTTGTGCGGTTTTTTGAGTGGTTTTTGGCCACCATACCAATGAGGCGTAAGTAAGAATGGGTCTGACGATAGCACTATATGACCAATGTGTCATTTTAGGTTTCATCCCCCATGTTTTCCCAATAAGACAGTTGCACGCCCATAGCGCTCTAGTGGCTTTCGCGACTGTTTTATTGATGTGCGAATTCCAGGTTAGTCCCTTATCTAGTGTTACCCCAAGATATTTGACTTCATCCGAGAATTCAATACTAATACCACCTAATCTGGGAGATTTAAGGTTCATCTTCCTTCTCTTAGTAAATGGTATTATAATTGTTTTGTTAGGATTTACACTTAGCCCTTCCTCGAGGCACCAACTGTGCACAATGTTTAGGGCCCTTTGTATGAGCTCAGATAGAGTTCCATCGTGTTTTCCTCTGATCATGATAACAAGATCATCAGCGTAACCTTGCGCATCATAACCCGTATTTGACAATTTGTCAAGGAGATCATCAATCACTAGAGACCATAGCAGTGGGGAAAGAACTCCTCCCTGAGGGCATCCCTTGATGGCTCTAACCGTGATCGATTCTTCTCCAATTTTAGCTGTAATGTTGCGGCATTCTAGCATGGCCCTAATCCAGCCAATCGTAGGAGCTTCAACTCCTTTCCGCGCCGCCGCTCTCTCTATGGAGTCATAGGTTGTGTTATCGAAAGCCCCCTCTATGTCTAGAAAGGCACAGAGAGCGATTTCTTTAACCGCGATTGACCGTTCGACCCTATTCACAAGGGCATGAAGGGCAGTCACCGTTGATTTGCCAGACTGGTAAGCATACTGGTTCCTATTTAGAGGTGACATTTTAAGGGCCGTTTCCCTTATATGTAGGTCAATGACCTTTTCCATTGTTTTGAGAAGAAAAGACATAAGGCTAATGGGGCGATATGATTTAGGCTGGGCACCTGGGCGCCCTCCAGCCTTAGGTATAAACACCACATTAACCATCCTCCACATTGATGGAATGTACTGAAAGGCGTAGCTAGGTCTAAAAATTTTAACTAGCACAGGTAATATATCTTCTAGCCCTTTCTGTAAGAGGGCCGGGAAGATACCATCCGCCCCAGGGGATTTAAAAGGTTTAAATGAGTTAATCGCCCATCTAATACGGTTGGGTGTGAATAGTCTACCTGATAGACTTTTAACCCGATTACTAGGTCTAGTGATTGCAGCAATATCATCTACAATAACACCATTACTATCATCGATTGAATTAATGGAGTCCGGAAAGTGAGTTGACAAAAGCAGCTCAATCGTTTCTGTACGACTCTTAGTGTAGCTTCCGTCGAGCTTTTCGAGGAGGCTAATTGCGTTCGTATGGTCCTTTGATAAGGCTTTTTGGAGACGAGCTGCGTTAGTTAAGTTAGTTGCTAGGATAAAATAAATATTAAATAAAAATATAAAACATAAACTAAAAGAAATAAGTGTTTTCTTATTATCCGAACAACTACACTTATAATTTCCTTCCAGGTAGTAGATGTTCTAACACACATATTCAATAAAAGTGTAATATCTGATAAATTCCCGGAAAAATTGAAAATTGCTGAAGTTCTTCCGTTATTCAAAAAATGTAATTCTCTAGAATCCAATAACTATCGACCAATTTCAATATTATCATCTTTCTCAAAAATTTTCGAAAAAGCAATTAGAAGTAGAATTGTCAATTTCTTAGATAAAAATAATTTCTTTCATAATAGTCAATTTGGTTTTTTAAAAGGTAAATCTACAGAAGGTGCTTTAATGAAATTTTGCGAGGAAATATATGAATCTTTAAATAGTAGTAATATTACATCTGCTTTATTCATTGATATCACTAAAGCTTTTGATTTGGTTAAACATGATATACTGCTAAGAAAACTTCACAATGCCGGTTTTAGAGGGTTTATTTACGAATGGTTTAATTCATATCTTACTAACCGCAAACAAAAAGTTAAAATAAAAAATGATTTTAGTAGTCTGTTGGAAGTATGTAGTGGTGTTCCTCAGGGTTCGGTACTTGGACCAATTTTATTTCTAGTTTTTATAAATTCATTATTTATGCAACCTTTCAAGGGTAATTCTACTGCCTTTGCTGATGACACTGCTTTCACTTACTCATGCAAAAATAACTTTGATATCGTCGTCAACATGAACTATGATATTGATTTATTACGACGTTGGTTTAGCAAGCATAAATTGATTATTAGCTATAAAACTAAGTACATGAATTTTAACATATATAATAATACCACCGACGATTTTAATCTTTTTTATCATGCTCCTAACTGTGAAAAATATCCGTTGATTTGTAATAACTTTGCAAATATTGGTAATTCTGGTACTTACTTCGGTCATTGTAATTCAAATTGCTTTAAAATAGAGAATGTTGCTACATTTAAATATCTTGGACTTTATATAGATTCAAATTTGGCTTGGTCTAAGCATACCACATATTTAAAACAGTATTTCAATAATGTTATAAGACAACTGTATCGTGTCAGTTTATATAGTTCTGTTAAAATATCTAAGATGGTTTACTATGCTCTGTTCCAGTCTAAACTTCAATATGGTATAGTTTGTTGGGGTGGTGCTTATTTCAATAAACTAATACAGATATTAATATCGCAAAAACATGCTGTCAGATTAGTATGTAAGAGAAGTCGACTCTCATCTAGTATAAATTTATTTAATATGCTTGATATCCTTCCAGTTCGGCATTTGTATTTCTATAAAATAATGAATTTGTTTTTTAAAAAATCAGGTTTTCTTGACATCAGACACACTACTGCTTATAATTTGAGAATAAATAGCAAAAATATTGTTAATGTTCCTCGTTTTAATAAATCACATTTTTGTCATTTCTATAAAATAGTTGCACCCAGAATATATAATAAACTACCTGATGATATCAGATCTATCAAGAATTTATCCAGATTTCTTGAAAAAATTAAAATATGGTTGTTAAATTTGAATTATGAAGATGTGGAAAGTTTGTTAAAAATTATAAATTAAAATAAATAACGAATTCTATAGTAAGTTTATAATTTGATCTGTTTAATATTTTTTACATTAGTATTTTCTATTTATGTTAAACTCCAACCATTGCTCATGTATAATTTGGGAATTTTGAAAGGATAGTTCATTCGATACTTGCTAAATTAGCAAAAGAATGTTCTTAACTATTTTATTTATTTAATTTTCTTATTTTTTTTTAATATGGTATTTACAATTCTTTAAAAAAAATTTTATTGTACTTAAAGTTTGTATTTGAATTCATTTGAAGATATTATTGTTTTGTAGTTTTAAGAGAATTAATAAAGAAAATAAAGTAATAATCTCCCATAGCCTTTACTACTAACACTGTTTTAATTATTATATTATTGCAATGCAAAATGATTATTATAATTACAAAAATATAAAACAAAAGTTATTTAAAAATCAACCAATTGTTATAAATTGCAAAAATTAAAAAAAATTAATAAAACTTATTTGTTAAAATCAATTAAATTTTTATTATTTAGCTGATTAATTAATTAAAGCAAATTTAAACACGTCTGCTCACTTAGAAAATTTATTAACAATTGCAATTCGTTCTTGTAGATTTTTAAGCTGTTCTTCATTTTCCAAATATTTATTTTGTTCAGCCTTCAATTTCATTGTTGTTTTCTTTTCTTTAATCTCTAGCTCCTCCCTTTTAGTAATTAAATCATGAATTTTATTTTTATCCTTAACTACTACTTTTTGTTTGAGCTCCTCAATTTCATCTTTAGCTTGATCCAACAAGCTCTTTAATTCCTTCACAGTTGACATCGTTAGTTTTTTCTTTATCTAAAAAAAATGTTTCCGAAACGCAAACAAAACAGACAATATATATTTATTTTTTCTTCAAATAACGGTCGTTATTTATTTTTGTGTGGAAATTCGCTTCACACACACAAAATAAAATCTAACAATCAATGATCGCCACATTGTATCTTTTTCTTTATTTATAGGTTTCTTAAAATCAAATTAATTTTCTCCGACCTAACAAAAAAAAAAAAAACACAGCAGACAGCCAAAATTGTATCTATTCAAAATCTATCTAATTTTTTAACAAACAATAACAATTTCACAACGATAATAATTTTCTCACTGTTAACAACATGTTTGTGAATCACTATTATCCTTTGTCCTTTTTTTTTTTTTTTAAATTTAAAATTTTTGTTTTTATCCCGATTGAGTCTCCAAAATTTGTATGTTTTAATTTTAAATTTTCTTTTAAAATAAAACCACCAAGAATTAAATTATAAAAAAAAAAAATATTATTTCTATTTAAATTAAAAATTCATTCAAATATAAAAAAAAATATAAATTCAATAATATAAAATAATGGCTACTGTTCTTAAAACAATGTTTCTTCTTGCACAACTTTAAAACAACTGTTTCGTCTTTATTCCCTTTTTCGAAAACGTTCCAAAATCTAGTGCTGAAGGAAGTTAGAAAATAGTACTAAATATAGTTAAAAAAAAGTAGTATTTCCTTTCCACATGAATTTTAAAAAATATAGCTTTTTTAATAACCAGCTAAACTGGTTATTAGAAAAGCTATATTTTTAAAAAAAGCTTTTACAATGACCAGTTTGCTCTTTTCAATAACAACCAACCAAGAGATTTTTATTTGCTGGTTTAGCTTTATTGTTGTTTTGATGTTATTAATGTTATTGAATGTTGTTGTTTTAATGTTATTGAAAACAGCTTTTCTCTTGTTAAAAAATATTGGTATTTCTATTGTATAATAACTCTGTTTGTTGTTATGATGTGTTATTATTATCAGACTTTTTTTAAAACAGTTGATACGAGTTTTTTTATCTGTCCAAAAAATCTGATGAAAAATGTTATGAAAATGTTCATACAAAATAGCATGCGATTATTTTTTTTACCTTCACACAACACTGTACTATTTTCCAGCAAACTAAGAACGAATTAATTTTTTTAATAAAAAGTCTGATAATGTAAACACCCTTTTACATCTGTCTATGCATTATCCTGTCACTACTAATTTCTAGACAGTAAAAGGGTGTTTACATTATCAGACTTTTTATTAAAAAAAATTAATTGGTTCTTATAGCTCGAGCAGAATCAACGCAGAATACATACGCAGCCTACATAAGAAATGCCAAAAAAAGTTAAAATGTATGAAAAAATATGAAACCGATTATAACAAACGCAGCCTACGCAGCCTCGTCGCAGATTCGAGAAAAAAGTTAACCAACTCTTAACTTTTTCCGTACGTACGCTTGTAAATGTCTGGTACATCTAACATCAGGTAGAAAAATATTGTTAGTGTAAATTGGTAGGTTTTTCGCAGCAAAACTACTTTTGATTTTTTCTTACGTAGGCTGCGTACGCCGTTGATTCTGCTCGGGCTATTAGTATTTTTTAAAAATATAGCTTTTCCAATAATCACCTATATTTTTAAAATTCATACGATTTTTTGTTCTATATCTTTCATCTCTATATAATTGTCTCTGATGTTATTCATATATCCAACTATGGCAAGCTTGCAACAAAAAGAAAGTAACAAAAAACTTATGGAGTATCCCGACTGAAGGAGTCGCCGAAAAATACTTACAAAATAGAAAAGGCTTGGTATATCTGGCGACCGCACTCTTAACACAGGACACTCAATGCTGAGGGATCATGTTTTTAAAATACGGCGATCCGATGTAAACATATTTATAGGATGTAGAGACGAACGTGAGACATCTGAACATTTATTGTACCATAGTCCCTGTCTTATGCTTCATGTACCTATAATAGAATATTTTGGTTCTGGCTTGGAAATCTATTCTAGGGTTGAAAAATAAATGCTGAAATTCGGTTGAATGAGTTGCTGATATTTAAAAGTTATGGGAGGAATATCCATATCTAAAATATTTATTTAAATTGGATAAGGCTTATTATTATACATAGTCGTAAAAATAGTTCCAAAATACTAATGAAAATTAAAACAGATAAGTTCACCATATATCAGCAAATCTTACACTCTTTAATATTGAATTTCAGATAGACTGCGAAATAATTATAAAATTGAACTTAAAATACTGAAAATATCTTATTTCGATAAACTTTATTTTCTTCGTGCTGTCTCAGTTGCTGTGGGCGGAGGGGGCGGTCCCTTTTTATATAAGTCCTCCAAGTACGTCAATATAATTTGAGATCGTTCGTGCTCCATGTGATTTAGCATTAAGTATCTGTAAAATATAATAAATACGAACAATATAATATTACACTTTAATTTTTTTAGTTGGAGTATATACCTTCTATCATTTTTTAAAATCTCTTCAATTTCTTTCAAATGGCCTATATTCTCTTGTACACTTTCATAACTTTTATAGGTTATTAGTTTAGATTCCTGCAAAAGCTCTCGTAAATATGTTTTTGCAATTAAAGTTTTATCTCTAATATAATCCCGAAATTCTCGTTCACTCTAAAAAATAATTGTATTTATATGTATCAGACAATTTAATTAATATAAGTGTATTACTTTTTCATTGTTATATTTTAAAAAACGGGGATCGTTTTTAATATTTTTTTTTACATCCTTCCAAGAACAAGTTAACTCTAACGACAATTCGTCTAGCATTTCTCGAAAGTTTTCTCTTTTTTTACGTATTAGAGATTCAATATGTTCATTGAAAATTCTAATATTAGTTTGAGGTAAAATAGGTTATTGATTTAATAATATTGATAACATTATATTTATACCTCTCACGGCTTTCGCGCTCCAAGTTTTCTATCAACTCCCAGCGATGATCCTTTTTTAGCTGTTTTTTAACTTCTTTCCAAGTTAAATCAGAATTTCTAACTAAATCAGCAAGCAAAGCATTAAAATGTTGCACAGCTTCATCTCGTTTATGATGTTCTCTCTCCTTGTCTCTATCTCTTAAATGATTAGCTAAGGAGCGTTGAACCTTTAAAATCAATTGAAATGAATATGATAAATTATAATTAATTTCATAAAATAGGTTTACCTCCTTTTCTCGATCTTTTATACTCTGTTCTGCTCGAAGTTGTCGGTCACGTTCTTTTTGTTTTCTTTCATGTTCATCGTCAGATTTCGAACTTGATACATTAAAATTGTTTTGAGTTATGGGACTGTGCTTGGTATTATTTTCTTCATTTTTTTGTATTTCTTTTTTTTTTTTTTTTGCGTCACGATAGTTAACGCCCTCCTTATTTTTCTTACGCTCTTCTTTTAAAATATGACAAAATTCCATGAAATATTCTTCGCGGAGAAAAGAACTTTCAACAGTTCTATATCGACTATCCGGTTCAATTTTTTTCTTAATATCTATCCATCGACTATGGCGAGTAATATCAGTTTTTTCCCTCAGCATTTCAAAAAAATTATTTTTGGACTTAAATTATAGTTTTAAAATTAATTGGGGAATTATTATTTTTTTAGTAACTGATTAAAAGTTACATTCTAACTAGATAGTTGTATCCAATTATAACAGAATTGAAACAAATAAAAACACATATCTATATAATTGAATATAACATAAATCTATAAGAATAAATTTAATTATTTTCCTTACCACATCCTTTTGATAAAGTTTTTCCTCACGCTCCCTCTTACGAATTTCTATAATAAACTCATTAAATAAACTTTCCCTTTCTTTATTCTTATCAATTGCTTTAAACTTGTCATCTTTTCCATATTTTTGGGCAAAATCACTAAAAGAACATCTGAAAATAGATTAATAAAATAAAAGTAAATATATCCGTACTCTAACTAAAGTTTTATATTTAAACAATAAATAATATCTTATTATTTTGACAAAAACACAGAAGTTAACTATAGCACTATTTAAGATTTAAAACATTCTACTTGCAATAAAATGTTAATAAGAAAAAGTGGAAATCAAAACAGTACAGTATGGTAGATTATTACTACAGCTTATAACTTTATTTGTAGTATCCGCTCAACCCGCAAAATAGAAAAAACCGTGTCACCGAACACAGCGCAAAAGTAAAACTTAAAAAGAGGTGGGTGATATTTTGACTAGTATTGAGTGGTGTTCCATTTATCTGAGCTGACCGCAACTTTTTAGATATACCTATAATCGGGCTCCTAGCTTCAATTTTACTTTTCGGGGCCTGACGCACACCTGGCCAAAAATTAATGTTTTTGTTTCAGATTCGTCTTTAAATTCTCTCATTTGATTTCATAAAGGACACTCTACCTTTCCTATACAAAATTCAAAATCCAAGGCCCTATAAGTAGTAAAGGAAGCACCCTTAGTGTATAAATCGCACTTTTTGCTAAAGACAACACGCTTAACAGTTCCACACTCAATACACCGTAGTACTAGAAACCAATGCATTTAATGCGTTAAAAAGAGCACCATATACAAAACCAGCTATACAATCCTGTCCCCTGATTGGCCAGTGCGCGGCCGGGGGGCCGGTCCTGTGCTGTTGTGTTTACAGGTCTGTGGAATGTCTGTAATATACCAGTAGAGTAAATTTGTTGTATGAAATTTGTATTTAGTATGGAGAAAATGTGAATGCACCGGTAGAGTAAAAAGCGACCTGTTAATTGTGATATGTTGTCTCGGTTTTGTGTGTATGGTTTACACGGTCACACTTGTGTTTGTTTTTTTGCGAGTTTTGTTTTGGAGTTGTTTGTACCCGCCTTTGTAAACAAAAAAAAAACTGGTAAGTATCAGGCGCAAGCTTGTTAAAAAGCACATGGTTAAAAAGCACGTGGTTATTGAAGGCGTTCTGTTTGTTGTTTTCTCTTTAAAGTGTATTCTTTTTATTTGGAATTTGTGTTTATGTTTTGTTATGGTAATCCGTTGCGGCCGCCTTTTTATTTTTTTTGCCAACAAGCAAATAAAAAAGTATCAGGCGCAAGCTTATTCGTAGTAAGTTAAATATATAAGGAACTTGTTATTTTGTAAACAAAAAAAAATGTGATTAATATTTTTCTCTCTCTTTCAGGATAAAGATATGATTCAAATCAGAATCAGGATACCTGTTATCAAGCTGCTCGTGAAGAATCTACAACAATAAAAAAATATAAAAAAATAAAAAAAATGTAATTGATAATAGAAAATAAAATTATTTATTCATTTTTTTCAGCACAAAGGAAATAAATTTTAGTTTTTTTTTATAGAAAAAACAAGGTACAGATGCACTGGATACATTTACTTTTTCTAGAACTCTGATGTGTTTTTTTGGTGTGCTGTAAATTCATTATAATTGATTTAATAAAACAAATAAAACGCAAAAAAAAATAATTTTTAATGTTGTTATTTATTTAACTTTTTTTTTCAGTACAAAAAAAAAATAAAATTTTATTATTTATTTGATAAAAAAACGAAGTACTGGTGCACCAGATTCATTTATATTTTCAAGAATCATATGCAGATTCTCTGGCGTACTCTCGTTATGCTGCAACGATAGTCCCGAAAATCTGTTTGGCAAAAAATAGATATTCGTACCTAAGTCCGCTATATATTTGGGTCCAAACCTAGTTCGCGCCACAGATAACCGGTAGATCCGATACTCTTTTTCGAGTATCAGATCTTTCGTTCGTATGATCGGCTTCATTGCCGATGTGTCCTGTCCCACGCTATTTAACTTTTCTAAAAAGTTGGACTGCAAAAAAAAGTAATTTTTATAAGTAAAAAAAAGTTTTGGATTTAACTTACCATTTTTTACTGTATAGTGTATGTTGCAAAATTCAGAAATAACTAGTGGTAAGTTGAAGATATCTGTGAATTATATACAATTTTTTCCATAATAAAAAAAATACCCCAAAAGGTTGGGGGGTTTTATAGTAAAAAAATAAAACAAATTTATGTAACTTTTATTTATTTTTTATTGTATTTATTGTAATATAAAATTAAATTTATTCATTTTTTTCTTTTTTTTTTGTATATCAAGACTTTAAATATAGGATCAAGTAAGATGCGCCTTTCCATAAATACCTCTTGTGAACTGCACCATTGTAGAATCTGACGAATTGTGTATTTTTTGCATAGGGTCCGTTGACTGTTAATATATATTGCCGCACTAATAAACTCCATATAATATTTTTGAGAGTCCATTTGGTAAAGATTCCGTAAAACTTCATCTTCATGACATTCGCACCAATCATCATATGTATATATGTAGGAATTAAAAGCTTTCCTTAGAGCCAAATTCGCTAATGTTGGTGGTTGTTGGATAATAAGAGCATTTTCATCATTATGATATTCGTCATCGTTGATGTTAAGTATGTTATAGTAGTTGGGATGTTGATAATACTTTATACCTTGTTCTTTAGCCATAGTTATGATATTTTATATATTGGTAGAGTCTCAAAAGATGAGTTCATTTATATATGAAAAAAATTTAATCGAAACAACTTTTACAAAGTTGTATAAGATTAACAATAATAATAATAATAACAATAATATGTTATTATTGACATTGCATATTTATTTATTTCAGATGCACGAAGATAAAATTTAATACTTTACTTTTACTTATTTTGTTCAAAGTGTTTTTTTTACAAAAAAAATAAATTTTTTTATTTTTGGTTTTTTTTTTCATTTTTAGGTGTAAAAAAAGTAAAGTATATTTAGTTTTTATATTTTTTACATTTATAACCCTTATAAAAGCAATTTCTAAAATCATAGACTCAGAATAAATAGAAGTGATCAACAGAACAGAACACAACAAAGCATTTAAAAAATATACAGTGATATAAAAATGGATTTTGTAAGTAAAAAAAGAAAAAACATAACATTGATTAAAAATAATGATACAACGTTCTTATTTTGTATATAGAATGCATTAAATATTTTAGCTGCACAACTAACAGGGCTCATACAACAAGCATCACAGCTTATAAGTAACCTTCAGACTATAGGTGGTCTACAACCAACACAACCAATAGCTACACACCACACAGAGTTGGAACCAACACCTAGTACGAGTGCGAGTACCCTGCAGTTGGAGCCACCTCGTCAACCTGAATTAAATTGTAATATATTGGACGTTGATATTGCAGCAGCAGGAGTAGACGTTAGTAGTATATGGGGCGCTTGAGTATGGGAACCAAATTGCGTGGGTGCGTGGGAGGTGTGATTTTTAATGTGTTTTTAATGGGTGTTAATGGGTGTTGTTAATGGGTGTTGTTAATGGGTGTTGTTAATGGGTGTTGTTAATGGGTGTTGTTAATGGGTGTTGTTAATGGGTGTTATCAATGGGGGTGTGCGGCGCGCGCCGCTTTTTTTGGTTCTCTTCTTTGTGTTCTTCTTTCTCGTGTCATGGTTGAGTGGATATTGTGTATATGCCTTTTCGCTTGAATGATTTTGGTTTTCTTCTTTGTCCTCGTGTCATGGTTGAGTGGATATTGTGTATATGCCTTTTCGCTTGAATGATTTTGGTTTTCTTCTTTGTCCTCTTCTTTCTCGTGGATATTGTGCCTGCGGTTGAGTGGATGCTGCTGGTATGGAATTTTTTTTAAAAAAAGAAAAAGTGTACTTTTGAGATTTGAACTGGGGAACGTGGTGTTTTATAAGTCTGCGCTCTACCTACTGAGCTACCGACTTGTTGGAAAATCTGCATCTTATTGCTTAGATGAACGTTTACAATTGATGGTTTAAAAAAACATTTTGGTTCCAACTGGATTTGAACCGTGAATGTTTTAATAAGAAATATTTTCATGTTTGGACATGATTGCACATATATAAACAATTTTTAAAACTATATTGTTGGGATATACAAATCCTGCATATTTACAATATACATAGATTTATGGAACACGGCAAATTACACATATTTTTGGACCTGATATATAACAATAATATTGTAAAAATTAGAGCAAAATCTATTGTTTGTTAATTTCTAAAATATCATAACTAAAACTACGTGATGATATTGTAGAATTAGATTGTTTTTCTATTGATTATTATCAAAGTACATAATTAAATTGCAAATACAAAGTTCAAACAATATTTTAAAGTTTTCATGAAACTGCAAAATAATTGAAATTATTTTTATTTAAAAATAGCATAATCAAATTACGCAATGACCTAAAATACAATTATAAAAAATTGGATCGAAAATTATCAAATGTTATTTATTAATAAAGTAATAAAATTTCAAGATAGAAATCCAGACAATAATATTTTTCTTACTTGTTATTTTTTAAAAAACTTATGATAATCAAAATAGCACAAACTTGCATTTATTTCATAAAATGCATTTTTTTTAAAAAAAATATATTAGATTACAGCAGCTATTCCAAATGCAATTCTAAAACATTAATTAATTATTAGTTTTGAATTGTTTTTCAAACGCAAAACATATACAAATTTTCAAACGGACAAAAAATTCTAAACTATACAAAAATATACAAAAAAGCAAAACGAAATTGAGTGAATTGTATTTTTCTTTTTTGTGTGTGTGTGTGTGAGTTAGAACAACAGAACAAAAAAGTCCAAAGAAAAAACTAAAAAATACAATTTGAATCTTTTAACAAAATATTTATTTATAAACTTGTAAATATTAATATTTTGATTATAATACATTATATTCTATAATTAAAAATGTTTTTGAGAGTCCAGATGGGTTGTAAATTTGATAATCGCCATATTTTTCCGTGCTGGATCCCGTCCTTTGAAGATTAGGTAATACCCTTTGTTGTTTAGCTCCTGTATTTCTGCCTCTGAGGTAATAGAAGCAGATATTCTTTGTGGTAAAAAGACGCTGGATAATTTTTCCGATACCATATCCTGTATGTTGACGGCTACCTGGTTTCCAAAAGGCGTTTTCACAAATTTAAATTTGTGAACAACATACGCCTTATTTTGGAATAAATCGTCTAATTTGGTGTAGTTTGTATTGGAGTCTCCTGCTGCATTTTTCTCGAAATTATCCGTGAAACTCTAGAAATATAAAATATATATATAATATTATAATATAAAATAATAATATTAAATTTCAAAAATACTTACCATTTTTAAAGATTTGATAAACGTTACTTCTTTAGACTACAAAATCAACTGATATCAATATATAAAATTTTACTGTATTTATACAAATTTTAATATAAATATTTAATGAAAAAATTTTGTGGTTTATCAAATTGGTAAATTGGTTCACAGTATTTTAATATTTTATTCAATTCTTATTTTTTTAAATTTAAGTATTTCCTGTACCCCGAAGAGCAAATTCAAAAATGCTGAACATTTATGAATAAAATATATGTACATACATACAAAATATTTAAAGCTGATATTTTCTGGTACATTAATTTAATCGATTTTCTGATTTCTTAGTTTTAATTTTGTAATATAAATATTTACTGTACCTAAGCACTAATCAAAGTTATGGTTCAGAGAATGTGAAAAATAATTTTAAATTTGCCAAAATTTTTATTAAACGAAATATTCAATTTTACAAAAATGCATCTTTGTGCATGTAAATATTTAAGATAAGATTTATATATATATATATATATATATATATATAAAACAATATACATAAAACAATTAACAATATACAAAAATTTAAAAATAATATTTTCTGGTTCCTTTTTTAATTGATTTTTGATTTCTTAGTTATTAGTTATGGTTCAGAGAATGTGAAAAATAATTTTTATTAAACGAAATATTCAACTTTACAAAAATGCATCTTTGTGCATGTAAATATTTAAGATAAGATTTATATTAATTAAATCTTTATATAAAAACATCTACCATGACTTAAAACTTTAGTTTGTTACAAGCTTTACAACAGTTAATTTTGTGTCGGGTAAAAATGTCGTTAATTTCTATTAAAAGTGAATCGGATATATTTCTCAAACGTTTTAATTTATGTGCTAAAAGGGTTGAATTTACCATAAACGAGATACCTGTAGACAAAGATCCAATAAATTGGATTAAATCAGCCATTGAGGAAGTGGTATATGTTTCAACACGTGATCTTTTACCTACTGATCAGGTAGGACCGGGGTGGATAAGTTTTAGGGCAGCTAGTTTAGTATCCACTGAAGATTTATGGAATCTGATAAGTAAAGTTTTCCAAAGTAAATCTGAAGGCTTAAGTACAGATAATTTTTGCTTAACTGTAACATCTGTGCGTATGCCACAAGGAAATGGAAGAACCTCAAAATATTTTACATTTAATGAAGAATGTATTAAACGTAGAGGTATTATTACAATAAATAATACAGATAATTTATGTTTACCAAGAGCGTTAGTTGTCGCTATGGCTGTAATAGATAATGTTAAAGAAAAAGCTCTAATAAGAAAAGACACTAAAAAATTGCAGACTAAACTAACTTCAGAGATGTTAAAAAAAGCAAAAATAAATATACCTGCTGCAGGGGGCGGAATAGAAGAATTAAATAAATTTCAGGCTTTTTTAACAGATTACAAAATTACTGTTTTTAAATATGGTTGTAAAGGCCGTGAAATTGTGTTTCAAGGAAATGAGGATGGAAAAAGATTAGATTTGCTGTACCACGAAAATCACTTTAATGTAATAACTTCATTAACAGCAGCGTTTTGTTGTAGTTATTTCTGCACCTTTTGTAATACGCCGTACAATCACAAAAATTCCCACAACTGCATCAAAAAATGTTTATGCTGTCAACTATCACCTTTTTGTAAACAGGATAGTACAAAACTTATGTGTAACATATGCAATCGCTATTTTAAAAACCAGCTATGTTATAATAACCATTTGACGTCTAGCTCAAATAGTAAAAATATCTGCAACACAATAAATCGTTGCTTTTTGTGTCTAAAAACTTATAAAGTAGAGAAAAACAAAAATCACAATTGTGGTGAATACTTTTGTAAGACATGCCAATCAACCGTTTTAAAAGAACATGAATGCTTTATAAAGCTTGATAAACGAGTACCGATATTAAAAGATATATTGTTTATATTTTATGATTTAGAAACGAGACAAGAAAAATGTATCAATAAAAATGATATAGGCGATATAAAACTTCACGAGCCAAATTTGTGCGTGTATAGCAAACGTTGTGATGTTTGCATCAGTTTAAATAATTTATACTTCTGCCAAAAATGTGGTTTTCGTGAAGTTATTCATAAGGAAAATATAATAAATAAATTTTTAAACGAAATTATTCTGATGAGTAAGAAATTTAAAAAAGTCACCGTTATTGCTCATAACGGAAAATCTTTTGATCATCAATTTATTTTACATAATATATTGGTAAATACAGACATTACACCTCAATTAATAATGCAGGGGACTAAAATTGTGATGATGTCTTTTAAAAATATAAAATTTATTGACTCTTTAAACTATTTTCCAATGGCACTTTCACAATTACCAAAAGCATTTGATTTACAAACAACTTCTAAAAAAGGTTATTTCCCACACATTTTTAACACGTTAATATATTGGATTATTACCTGATATTAAATATTACAATTGTGATTCAATGAAAAGTGCAGAAAGAGAGATTTTTTTAAAATGGTATGATGAAAATAGAAATAAAATTTTTAATATGCAAAATGAACTAGTTTCATACTGCCAAAACGATGTGATTATTTTAACCGAGACTTGCTTAAAATTTCGTCAGCTGTTGTTAAATGAATGCAATGTGTGTCCATTTACTGAAGCATGTACGATAGCATCAACTTGTAATCTGGTTTTTAGACGCAATTTTTTGAAACCTAATACAATAAGCATTATACCAAAAAATAATTATCATGAAAGTAATGGTCAATCAAAAATAGCGATACAATGGTTATTACATGAAGAAAAAGAGAGAAATATAAAAATACAACATGCTTTAAATGGAAAAGAAATTATCATCCAGGGTGTTAAAGTTGATGGCTTTTGTAAGGAAACCAATCAAATTTTTGAGTTTTATGGTTGTTATTATCATGGTCATCCTGGGTGTTTTAAATACAATCGTGATAATGTTTTATATAAAAACTCAAATGAAACGTTGAATACACGATATGAATCAACTATTAGCAAAGCACTGCATTTAAAATCTAGTGGTTATGAACTTTTGGAAATGTGGGAATGCAAGTTTCGAAAAAATTTAGAAGTAAACAAAAACATGAAATATTTAAAGTCGCACCCCATATTAAATTCATTACCATTAAACCCTAGAGATGCATTTTATGGAGGTAGAACAGGTAACACAAGAACATATTATAAATGTCAAACAAATGAAAAAATTAAATACATCGATATTTGTTCTTTATATCCGTGGGTTTGTAAATATGGTAAATTTCCAATAGGTCATCCAAAACTCCATGTTGGAAATAATATATGTAAAAATATTATTCTACAGCAAACTGATGGGTTGATAAAATGTAAAGTTTTACCACCTATTAATTTATATCATCCAGTTTTACCTATAAAGCAGAACAACAAATTGATATTCACCTTGTGTAATAGTTGTTCAGATGAATTTTTTACTGGCGAATGCACACACAATGACGACCAAAAAGCATTAACAGGAACTTGGGTCATTGATGAAGTTAATAAAGCAATAGAAAAAAATTATCAGATATTAGAAATTTAAGAAATATGGGAGTATAAAATTCAACAGTACACTAAAGATTCTGATGGTCTTTTTGTAGACATGATGAACAGATTTATCAAAATGAAGCAATCTGCTTCAGGTTTTCCAGCAGATTGTTCAACAGATGAAGATAAATTAAAATATATTGAAGATTTTTTAAAAAATGAAAATATTAAATTAGATATAAACTCAATAACAAAAAATAACGGTCTTAGATCAGTAGCGAAATTAATCTTAAATTCATTTTGGGGAAAATTTGGACAGCGTGAAAATTTACCGAAAACAACAATTTTAAATAAACCAGAAGAGCTATTTGAAATGTTTTCAGATCCTCTAACAATAATAAACAACATACAACCGATTAACGAAAAAACTGTAATAGTCAACTGGAAGCCTATTGATGAAGAGAGTCATGGTTTGTTAACTGCAAATGTCTGCATAGCAGCGTATACCACAGCTCAGGCAAGAATTAAATTGTACAGTTATTTGGAAAAACTTGACAACAGAGTGCTTTATTACGATACAGACTCAGTTATTTATATCAGTAAACCAGATTTATACAACCCCCCTACAGGAAATTTTGTTGGTGATATGACGGATGAGCTAGAAGGTGATTATGGACCTGGTAGCTATATAACTGAATTTGTAAGCGGTGGACCAAAAAATTATGCTTTTAAAGTTTTTTCAACTTTTGAAAACAATTATAAAACTACCTGTAAAGTTAAAGGTATCTGCTTAAATCACAGAAATTTACAATTAATAAATTTCGATATTATTAAAAATATGATAATAAGTAACGAAAACGAAGAACCAGTTAAAATTTTATCAAATATGTTCCGTAGAACTAAAGAACATAATGTAATTGTTGTTCCTGAAATTAAAAAGTACCAACCTGTATCTAAAAAACGAAAATTTTTAGATGATTATAATTCTGTACCTTACGGCTATAAAAAATGTTAAATAAAAATAAATAAATAAATTAATAAAAATTAATTAAAACATACAATTTTTTATTATTGTTAATATCAATATAAATTACATATAATTAAAATTTGTAATTTCTTTTTCGCACATTTTAATTTCAATATTAAGAAATAAAATGGAATATTTATTTTAAAATATCGTATTTGTCAATCCATGAATTATGTGTGTCATCAAACCCAAGCCATTTAACCAGAACTTGATTTCCTTTTTGTCGAATTATTTTTTCAACAAGGTAACTATCAGGATATTTTGTTTTTTGTAATTCATATTCATAAAAAGTACCCAAAATGGGTTGCTTTTTATAATCAATTAAAAAATATGTTACAGGGTTTGTTAAATTAACTTTTGATATTTTAAAAATCTCTGTTGACCAATTGGGTGTGTAACCTTTTTGAAAAATTCCTTTCATTTTACTAATACGTACAAAGTCATTGAGTTTTAATTTTGGTTTTATGTATAATTTGGGTTTATTGAAAATTGTATTTAATAAACGTTGTTCGTTTTCCTTTGTTACTTGGTACGGTTTCATTTTTATAGTTCGATGCCATGTATGGTTGTATTTATGTATTATATTATCCAAAATTGAAAGCCAAGCATAAGTACCTTGTATACTAAATTGTTTCCACATATGGTTCTTTAATGTTTTATTAAAACGTTCACAAATTGAAGCTTTCAGCTTTGAATATGTATGATAATGATTTATATTTAATTTTTTCATCAAACTTTGAAAATGTGAATTAAAAAATTCCTTTCCCTGATCTGAATGTATATTTTTTGGTGACACTTTACTTCTATCTAAAATCTTTTGTAATGCATTTGTTACATCTTTACCGCTTTTAGTTTTAACTGGTTCAGCGTACGCAAATTTTGTGAAAATGTCAATTACGGTTAATAGATATTTATAACCTCTGTTAAATTTTGCAAAAGGTATCATTTCTACCAGATCAATCTGCCAGGTGTCATTAATTCCTTTTTGTTTAACACTTCGTCTCTTAAAATTTATTCTCACCTGCTTATGTAGCTCATTTACAATTGACTTTTTACTCATATTGACAGTTTGTAACTAACTGAATTACTAAATTAAGCTCAGTTATATAAGCTTTTTCAAAGTTATAGGTTGTTATTTAAAATGCAGAAAACAATAATTTTTGTTGATTTTCAATTCGTAGTTGGTAATGGAAGACAATTTTTTATAAAAGAAATGGCTACACTACAGCAGGGATCTTTATTACCAACGTTTTATTTGTTTAAACCACCATACCCTAAACAAGAACTGAAGCAGGACATTTTACAGCAAAATGAATACAACAAAGATAACATAAACGGCCTGGAATGGGAAAGCGGCGTTATAGAATATAACACTTTACCATGTATATTTAAAAATCTTGAACACTTTAATGTTTTTGTTAAGGGAAAACAGAAAAAAGATATTCTTGTTAAATATCTACCAAAAACAACTAAAATTACTGATCTAACTCTTATTTTACCTAAATTATCCGAATTACAACATTACACTACATTTTGTGTAGTGCACTCCGTAGAACAACAAAATTTAAAGAGATGTGCTTTAAATAATTGTTTTAATATGTACATGTATATGTTAAAATACAATAAAATTATTTTTTAAGAAAAATATATGGTTCTTTTGTTATTTTTGATTAGTTATAATTTTATTGTCAAAATGGAAACACCTAATTGCAAAGATTCTGGTAATTTACTTCTTGCGTATCATTTTTTTTTGAACGAGGAGCTTACAGCAAAAATTTCATCTGGTTTTCATCCAACTACATTAAAACCAATAGTGGTAATTTCCAAATTTGGTAAATCACCAATGAAATTTTGTTATAGTCTCTGGATTATGTTTGTGCAAAATATTTGCAATGATGACGAAATTCATAATTTAACATTTTTATTAGACGACAAGGAATGGAGGCAGGTCAACGAAATCAGGGATTTTATAACCAGTCATGCATATTTTAATTATATAAATGAAATATATGTAAAAGATTATGTGTCTGAATATAACAAAAAATGTGAAATTTATAATGTTAAAAAATTAATGCAAGAACATTTGTTTTTACCCAAATTTAATACTTCGTTTAATTTTTCAAAACTTTTTGTAGAAATACCTTTGTTATGTGCTGAAAAATAAAAATAAATAAAAAAACATATTTGATTTGATTTTTAGTTCTTTTATTGACATTTCTTTAAAAAATTATAAATGTTTCCTTATTATTATACATATAAGATCAAAATTTGAAAATTTTATAAAACATTTCTAAAATTAACTTATCATTGCGAATAAAATTCTTAGAGCTAAATTTTTTTAAAAATTCCTGCAGCGATATTCCTCTACATCGAAAATATAAAAAGACACAGCAATAATATCCACATACAGTTGAATTGTCTGCTTGTATGCGTTTTCTGTTTTTTATAAAACATTTCTGCCTTGAATTTTGATTGATTTTTTTTATAATATTTGTTTTTATTGTTTGATCTCCATAAGAATCAAAATATTCGGCACAACCTTCTTTTGGAAAATTTAACGCAAACCAATGTAAGCCAGGTTTTGTGTCTGGATCTGAATTTACAACAATACAAAATGGTTTCTTTTTTATATGTTTTGGTATACGATTAAAAGCATACACGCCTCTAAAACAAGTTTTGGTGTATTTATTCGTCCGAAGAATTTTTGCAATCTGTTGTGTATTCATGCTGATCTGTTAGGTTTGAAATATCGTAAATTTTGGTTGTACACTTTACATAGTGAAATAAAAACTCTTTTTTGTCTTTACCATTAACCAATAACACATCAAATTTGTTTAATTTTTTATTTATAGCTTGAGTTATATTATCGTTGTATAAATTACCATTTGTTATGTAATTGTGTTGTTCTGCATTTATTTTTGATGTTGGGTATAAATATTTGTATTCGTAGTGTACTGATTTATTTGATTCTTCAATTCCTGCAATGCTTACTTTATGCCCAAAAGTAATTAATTTATCGCAGGCAAAAGATATGTCCACTAAGGCATATGATGGTAATTTATTATTTTTCATGTTCTACCACCTTTTACGATCGCAGGCATAATAAAAAAATTATTTCTTGTCGGTTATATTTATAAATTTGTGTAAACATTTCGATTTTTATCAGTTTCTAATGAGGCATCAAACTCACCATAGACAATGCATGTTAATGTTGATGATAATGAATTGCCTAATTTTGCCTCAATTCTTACTGTACCTTGATTTAACAGGTTTTGACATGTTTCATTATCTGAACCATCGGGTGATAAATCAAAAGCTAATATTGTATAGCCTTTTCCAAAAAGCTCTTTTGTTATTTGATGACCTTTGTCAGAATGGTGTATTCCTGTACCTCTAAACAATGTTAAATAAGCTCTAGTATTACAACATAGTGAAGAAAAATCTGTTTCAATTGGTGAGTTGGGTATTTGTACACCATTTACGTATAGTACAAACTGTGTTAAATTATTGTGATCAAAAAGAAATGGATTTTTTGATCGTTTTCCATTAAAATTATCATTGTTTACCATACAAAATAATAATGTGTTTGGTAACTGACCAATAAATACATTATCAAGTGAAATGTTTGAGGTATTTGCTGGTATTGTAAATGTCTTTAATTCGCCTCTTTTGAAGTGATATTTTGCATTGGTCTTTGCAAGAATAGTATTATGAGCCAACAAAATGTTAGGATTGACTGTAACGTGCTTCATGTATAGCGATGCTTCATGAATTTTTAAAAAACTCTCTTCCGAATCAGCGCAAAATAAATAAAAATCTGGTTTTTCTAATGTTAATGAAATTCTCACATCAACATTGTTTAATAGTAAAGTAGGCGTGTTGAAAAAATCTACATGTAATTTTCCCATTAGCTCTACAATATTAGAATTATTAAATTTTTTTTGTCTTGCTTTGGATCCAGTGTTATTATAATCATGAACATTTGGCTTATCCATTTCCCACCCCGATCCTTCCAAATGAGTATTTCCAGCATCTTGGCCGTAACTTAATAAAGAAACTAAATATGCTTTATAATGATAAAACGAATCGGAAGGTGTTACATTCTTTCCATTTAATGTGACATTTACTTGTTTAATCATTGAATGTAATAAATTGTTTACCACACCTGGTTGTGGTACAACTTTTAGATCAGCTCCTGTGCCTGTTTTATCATTATTCCATCTTGATCCATCACTTTTTAAAATCTGAACTTTAAATTTAATATAAGTTGAAGATAAATCTCTGTATGTATCACCATGACCGAGTGAGACAAACTCTATTGTAGAAGGCGAAGCATCTAACGAAGCTAATGGATTATAGACAACCTCTTCAGAGCGTAAAATACTTGTTTGTATAGGTGGCACGGTAAAAAGATCCAGTTCTGATTTCATACATTCAACAACCATTTTAATTAAAAATGTCTAAAACACGCTGTTTTTTTTTATTTTTTATCTTTCCTATGCGACGCCTTTTACTAATTGAATATAATTTTGATTTTACGTGTCTTTTTATAGTTTTACGTTTTCTTTTTATCTGTGCTAATTTTTTACTAACACGTTTTCTTTTTCTACCACTACCATACATTGAATGTAATTGGTTTATTGCTGAAGTCCTTAAATTTTTTATACCTGCTTTAGCTTGATCTTGAAATACTTCTTTTGGATTCGCTCCTGACGCTATATCAGACAAAATATTGGCGCCAGTTTTTAAAGCCTCGTCTTTAAGTAAATTTAAACCTGTGACCAATGAAGGTTTAAGATAACGAAATAAACTTGCAAATAAATTTCCAAGACCACGACCTCGTTGAATTCGTTGATATGATTGTAATAGTGGTCCTATTTCATTTATATTACCACCAGCCTGAGATTGGTAGTATTTAATGTATTCGCTGTGCATGTTTGAATAAAACGATAACAAAGTCTTATGAAACAGTTTTATTTATATACTTTTTTTTTATTAAAATCTCTTAAAATGTAAAACAATTTTTGTTGGATAGAAATTTGGTACAAAATCAATTTTCTTACCGTACTGATCGGAAATATTAATGCCTATGGTCTCAAAATTATTTTTTGCTAGCGGAACATATTGTATATTTTTAAACTCTATATTGTTTTGTCTTCTACAATTATCAATATTTACTGCACGCAAAGCTCGTATTTTGTTATTTCCAAAAATTTCCGGTTGAATTATATCGGTATATACTAGCATCATACCTCTTTTTTGATCATCATATGATTGAAAAGCAATTTTAAACAAATCCACTATTGTGCTTTTCAGTAAATGTATATTTTGTTTTTGCTGAAAGAGTTCTTTTATCAAAGTTGGTATAGTATATTCAAAATTTGGTTTTAAAAAAAAACTTTCTTTGTTAAAAGATCTTGCTAAACGTATCATTTTAAGTTGATTAGCTGCGGTAACGGGAGTGTAAGTACCCTTATAGGTGGTGTCGTCTAATAATGTGACAAGCACTTCATTATAAAATTCTTGTAAAACTTCAGCGCGCGTATATTCGCCCAATGGTGTGATATTGTTAATAAGTGTTGGTAAAAAATTTGATTTCCAATCATCAAACTTAAATCTTGAATCATCGTCATGGTAAAATGTATATCCCATACGTTTTTTAACTATTTCTCTATTTCTACCTACGGTAACCTCATGGGTACCTAGTGAAATAGTAGCTGATTTTACTTTTTCATAAGTATCTGTTTGTAGATAGTCGTTAACATAAATTTCCGAAAGACCAACCTTCCAATCAGCTTTAGTTAAATCTAAATGTGTTGGTATTCTATTTTCAAAAGTTGAGAGTGTATTATCAGGAAAAAAATTAATTGAATCATTACTAAATAACGTGATGTAAAAATCATCTCTTGAATTCATAGTTGCTAGTGCCATATATTTTAATTTTGTGTCTTATTTATAAGAAGTCCAAAGAGGTGGTGTAAAATTCGACTTGTATTGTTTAGGTGGTGATTTATTTATTGGTAATTGTTTTCGTTTATTTACATTTCGCTCCTCAGGATATTTTGATAAAATGCTAGGTCTTATATATGAACCAATTGTATGCAGACGTTGTCTTGTATTTATAGGCGATTGTGTAGGTGATTTATCAGGTAGTGCAACTGAAATAATATCACCTGTATTTGTTTCATACATTCTCACATTTGGTGTTGAAGATAATCTTCTGCTTAAACGTTCATTGGGTAATGCTTGTGTAAAAGCAAGGTCAGCTGCATCGTCATCATCCATTCCAAATTCCATATCTACATCACTATCTTCAAAATGTATTTGTGACTGTGGTTGTCGTTGTTGTTCTTTTACGGGATCAAAGTAAAAAACATCATCATCATCTTGTTTAATATTGTCAAAATCTTTTTGTTGTTGTATTTCAGATTCGTATTGTGTTTCTTTGTCTTTCTGTAATTTAAATTTAGTTTGGGTTTCAACATTTTTACCTGTTGTAGTAAAATGGTTTTTTTTAACATAATCAGTAGGTGTTGTTCTTTTTTGATTATTATATTTTATTAAGTTTTGTCTTAACATGTACCATTTCTGAATAGGATTTAGAGCTTTATTATGTAAAAGCTTTTCCATATTTTGATTTAAAATATGTATGTTATTTTCATCATGCAATAATTTTTTAAATTTTAAAAAAACTTCGGGTGGTATAACTATCATACGCTGCATATTATTCATTTTTTGACTGATAATCACTTATTAATTTTCCAATAATTCCTGATAACACTGTTCCAATTAAAACAGGTAAAAAGCCTCCTTTTTGAATAAGTATTCGTCGTTTTGCTTTCAAACTTTTTTTAGTACTGGCTAAGCAGCGAATTGTATTTTTATGTTTTTTTAAAAATGAAATAATTTTTTTCGGAGCTTGGTTATTCCCGTTTAAAGTATTAATTGCAATTTCAATTATTGCCTTTATAACATCATCATCACATGTCTTTAATACACTATTACGCAGTTTTTTGTTAGATTTTTTTAAAAGATGTAATATATGTTGGTTTCTTTTCAATCGTTTCATATTTTTCACAGTAAACTATGTTGTTTAAATCATTTGATGTGCAATAGCAAACACAGTATTTTTTTCAAATATATTATTTCGTATACGGTATAATTCATTGATGTTCTGTGTTAAGTCTAACACGATATAACCGTGAGGTGCTGACGTAGCTTCATTATATACTCTCATAAATTCTCTTGTTTTTTCTGGAAAAATTTGACGCGCTAAAGGTGCGATCTGAGATTTGTCACGCGGATTTTTAAATAAAACCAAGTATTTAGCATTTAACGATATATCACGACAGTATTTACCTTGGTGAAAAATATTTTGTATTAATAAAATGATTGATAAATTTTTGTGGTGTGACCCCTTTGTAAATAACTCGCATACTTGTTTATTATATGTCTCGAGCATTAAATCGTCCAACACCACTAAAATGTTGTCATTATTTTCATTAGTAATTTGCTCTGGTATATTACTTAAAAATTCAATGTTTTCAAAAGGCAAATTTCCAGGTACAGCGCCTAATTCTGGATTGCACCAGATTATTTTGGTTATGTTCGGTTTGATTAATTCCATATGTCGTAGTATTAAATTACAAACAAAAGTTGTTTTTCCACATCCCGAAGGCCCTGCTATAATCATGGTGAAAGGGTGTATAAATGGTAACATGTTCATAAACTTAAATTTTGCATTCTATACAGCAGATTTTTAAAATTTCTTATTACTTTTAACACTTCTCTATATCTAAAGGTTATTGATACACAAATACATGTATCAGGCCCTGATGTTGACTTATCATCAGACCAAATACAAGAATTATAATGTAGACCAAATTGTGATTTTTTTACTCCGCTTTCATTTAATAATTTCAGTTTCTCCTCAAGATTTTCTAATTTTTTTATATTTTCAATATCGAGTAACAGTTTATATTCTTTTAAAAAAGTAGAAATTACTTCTATATCCACGGTAGTCAACAACATTACACACACTGAGTAAAAACTATAAATAAAACTTATATATTAACTCCAAAAATATATATATATCAAGTGTACATTTTTGATTTAACAAGAGTAAACATGTTTCGATATATAAATATATGTGCAATCATGTCCAAACATTTCTTATTTAGCAAAATAGAAACATTCACGGTTCAAATCCAGTTGGAACCAAAATGTTTTTTTTAAAAACCATCAATTCTATTTTTCACGTTCATATTAGCAATAAGATGCAGATTTTCCAACAAGTCGGTAGCTCAGTAGGTAGAGCGCAGACTTATAAAACACCACGTTCCCCAGTTCAAATCTCAAAAGTACACTTTTTCTTTTTTAAAAAAAAATTCCATACCAGCAGCATCCACTCAACCGCAGGCACAATATCCACGAGAAAGAAGAGGACAAAGAAGAAAACCAAAATCATTCAAGCGAAAAGGCATATACACAATATCCACTCAACCATGACACGAGGACAAAGAAGAAAACCAAAATCATTCAAGCGAAAAGGCATATACACAATATCCACTCAACCATGACACGAGAAAGAAGAACACAAAGAAGAGAACCAAAAAAAGCGGCGCGCGCCGCACACCCCCATTGATAACACCCATTAACAACACCCATTAACAACACCCATTAACAACACCCATTAACAACACCCATTAACAACACCCATTAACAACACCCATTAACAACACCCATTAACACCCATTAAAAACACATTAAAAATCACACCTCCCACGCACCCACGCAATTTGGTTCCCATACTCAAGCGCCCCATATACTACTGACGTTGTACAACAAGGAGAGGGGCGGCAAAAAAAAAATATGTTAGTATAATAAGACAAATAGATAGCTTTAATAATAGATTTAAGGTTAGTACTAGGGACATTACTTTTAAATTTAATGATTTTACTAACGATTCTATGACCATAATTGACTGGTTAGATAAATGTTTTCAAAGTATTTTGGAAATCATTAAATCTGATTTTTCTAAAGACGATCTAATGGGTATACAGATCACTATTCCGTCAATAGAAAATACAAAACCCATTGGATTATCTTTTAAGAAAATTTCAATCATTACTTCTGAAATGATTACGGACTTATTAGCCACAGTTTTGCAATCAAATCAATCGTTTAATTCATTTGATTTGCTTGAAATTTCTGCTAAAGTCATACAAGTGCATTCGGGTAAGGGACGGTTAGATATAAAGCACATGACCGAATCTGAAATCCTTAAAAGAAAAACCAATAGCATAATAGATGTTGGTTCAAAAAACAATACTAATTGTGTACCACAATCTATTATTATTGGAAAATATTTGGCTGATAATAACAGTGAAGCTTTAAAGAAATGTTTACGTAAAAATTCTAAGTTTCTATCACAAGAAGTTAACAAACTTTTAAAAAAGTCAAATATTATTACGTCAGATCTTGGGTGTAATATCGAGGATATTTTTAAAATTCAAAAAAAAAATCCAGAATATAATATCACCGTGTACACTGATAAAGCAGATAGTACAAAAATAATACGGTTACAGGAAAAAGGTATAAAGAAAATAAATTTATTTTATTTTCAAAATTGTAAACACTATGTTACTATTAAAAACGTAAAATCTTTCTATGGTAAAAACTTTGAATGTAAATTTTGTAATAAGTTATTTTCAAGTACTCATAACTGTACAGAAATATGTAAATATTGCAAAGTATGTCCTCCATGTAGTTTTGTGTCGGTTGCATGTAAATGTAATAATTGTCTGAGAATTTTTCGTGGTACACAGTGCTACGAAAACCATAAAAAAAATAAATACGGCAAAGGTTTAGTTTGTGATATGCTGAAAGTCTGTCCAAATTGTTTCAAATATTATGATCTCACTAAACGAAATTATACTCCTCACTCATGTGATGAAAAGTATTGTAATATATGTTATAAATTTGTAGAAAAAACCCATCAATGTTTTATAAAAAAATATACAAAAAAAAGACCACAAAAATATACTATAATTTTTTACGACATTGAATGTACACAAGATCATAAAATAAATTCAACTAGTTTTGAACATATACCCAATTTATGTGTTGTAAATAAGGTGTGTCATTTTTGTCATTCAATTGACGACGATGATTATAATTGTCAAAATTGTAAAAAAAGGCTGCACATCTTTGAAAATGATATTGATGGTGATTGTATAAAAAAATTTATAGATTTTTTGTTAAATCTTAATGCCAACGTACAAAATAAAGTTTGCTGTATAGCACATAATTTTAAAAGTTATGATGGGCAATTCATAATAAGAGAATTGTTGAAAAGAAATAAACCTATCAAACCGGTTTTAGGTGGATTTAAAATACTTAAAATTACATTTGATAAAAATATTTCATTTATAGACTCCTTAAATTTTTTACCAATGGCATTGGCAAAATTCCCTAAAACTTTTGGTTTAGAAGGAATTAGTAAAGGTGATTACCCCCATTATTTTAATATAGATAAAAATTATAATTATATAGGCGATATTCCTGAGTTAAATTTTTTTGCTACTCAGAGCTTAGGTGCAAAAGAAATGGAAAACTTAAAGAAGTGGTGGCAAGATTTGAAAAATTCTGGTTATATTTTCAATAACCGTAACGAACTTATTAAATATTGTCAGGGGGATGTAAACATCCTTCGTAAAGGTTGTCTTCGATTCATGTCTGATTTTGTATCTTTGATAGATATAAATCCTTTTCTTGAAAGTTTTACAATTGCACAAGCAGTAATGCTTGTTTATAGGAAAAAATTCATGCCCGAAAATACACTAGGTGTAACACCTAGTAATAACTATAAGCCTAATAAAAATCAGTCTTTTATTGGACAAAAGTGGCTAATTTTTGAAAATGAAAAAGTAAACGGGGATATAAAATTTGAAGAAGTCTTACCAAACTGTGGTTTTCAAGTTGATGGATACAATGCAGTAACAAATACAGTATATGAATTTTTAGGTTGTTTTTATCATGGCTGTCCCAAGTGTTTCCATAATAGAACCGCAATAATATTCGGTACAACATTTGAAAATAAATATGAAAGTCATTTATTTAGAGATGAATTTTTGAAATTAAAAAAATTCAATGTAATAACTATGTGGGAATGTGATTTTCAAGAATTTTTGAAAAAGAACCCATTAATAAACAAAAACCTAAATAACAACCCCCTTCTTTTGTATAACGCTTTAGAACCTAGAGATTCAATATTTGGAGGGCGAACTGAAATATTTAAACTTTACGCTAAAGTCAAACCTGGTGATGAAATTCGTTACTTAGATTTTACTTCTTTATACCCTTATGTAAATAAAAATTGTAAATATCCTATTGGTCATCCTAAGATCTATAATAGAGATCAATGTAAAAATATCCCCGATATTACACAAATTGACGGAATAATAAAATGTCGGATTTTAGCTCCTAGAAAATTGTATATACCCGTTCTACCGATAAGACTTAATCAAAAACTACTCTTTTTGTTATGTAGAACATGCGGAGAGAACGGAAACTTGACTGACTCATGTACGCACAATACTGATGAACGTAGTTTAGTTGGGACGTGGGCAGCAATAGAAGTAAAATTAAGTTTAGAAAGAGGTTATAAAATATTGGAATTATATGAAGTATGGGAATACGAAACAACAAAATATGATCCTGTAAGCAAAAAAGGGGGCTTGTTTGCCGAATATATGAATACGTTCATTAAACTTAAACAAGAAGCTAGTGGATTTCCGCAAGGTTGTAATACTTCCGAAGAGAAAACAGCTTTTATCAAAGCATATTTCGAGACCGAAAATGTTCTGCTGGATATATTAAAAATTAAGCCAAACCCCTCGTATCGCAATACTTCCAAGTTAAGCCTCAATTCACTTTGGGGTAAACTGATTCAGAAGCTTCAATCACAGCAAACTAGTGTAATATCAACGATTGAAGAATTTAACGCTCTTATACACTCTCCAGGTATTGAAATTGAAGAATTGTTTATTGCTGGAGAAGATCAAATCTGGATTAAGTGGAAATACAACAATGCTGACTGTATACCACCACTAAACCATGTATCTTTACCCGTAGGTATATATACAACAGCACATGCCCGTATAATGTTGTACCGAGAATTGGAAAAAATTGGAAAAAATGTGCTGTATTGCGATACAGATTCTATTATATTTCTTGAAAACAAAGATTCTGTATATAAACCTACCACAGGTAACTTTTTAGGACAATTCACAAATGAATTGGCAGATTATGGACCAAGAGCCTACATTACTGAATTTGTTTCAACAGGTCCAAAATGCTATTCTTATAAATATTGGAATCCTGAAAACAATGAATCGGGAGAAATTGCAAAATGTAAAGGTATTACTTGCAATTTAACCAACAAAAAGATACTCAATTTCGACAACTTGAAAAAATTAATTATGGATCCAATGTCCACAGGATCATATACAGTTCATGATGCTCATAAAATAAAGAGAAAAAAACATTTTCAAGTTATTACAGAAGCAACGAATAAAAAGTTTGGTTTCACATTTACAAAAAGAATATGTGTAGGTGACAACTTCGAAACAATCCCATATGGCTATTAATTCCAATATAAATCGTTTTAATTCTAAAAAATAATTGTATTCTATATTTTAAGTATATAATAATAATAATAATGTACAAAAAAAAAAGGAATAAAGTATGTATATAATATCTGAAAACATGTTTTGTGGTTTATTTGTATTTAACTTTTCATTAGAAACAACGTTTTTTTTTAAAAAAAAATGAATAAACAAATATTATTTGTTGATCTTCAGTTTATAGTACGAAATGGGCGACAATATTTTGTAAAAGAATTGGCAATACTGCAACAAGGTTCACTAATTCCAACTCTATATTTTTTCAAACCACCATATCCTCAAGAAGAATTAAATGATGCTAATACTCATCAAGAAAATTATATTTGTAACAATATTAACAGTATGCATTGGAAAGATGGCTTAATTACTTACAACGACATTGGAGATATTTTGAGAACATTTAGTCAATATAAAATATATGTTAAAGGCATACAGAAAAAGGTCTTTTTACGCCAGTACTTACAAGCATCAACAGAGATTATAGAACTGGAAAATTGTATACCTAAATTAAGCTCATTAAAAAATTATGATGTTTATTGTGAGATTCATTACAATAAAAATAAAACTTATAGATGTGCTGTACGAAACTGTATAAATATGTATATGTATATGTTTATAAATAAAAAAAATGATTTTTAAAGATTATTATTTATATTTTTTATTTAAGAAAAAAAAAGTTACATTATATATTAAAATCAATTTTTATTAGGTTTTCAAATAGTTGCCCTGAACAATATATTGGTATTTCGAAAAATAATCTGGAATAGTTGCAGTGCACATGCGATAGACTCATCGGAATGTAATAGTCATCAAACGACAATTCAAATAAATTTTTTTCTTTACATTTATCCATGTATTTGTTAAAATATTCTCTAATGCTGGGAGTAGCGTTGTTGTTGTAGCACATGACTACATTCAGAAACTCTACTAAAGTTAAAAATTGATCATGTTCGTTTTTAAATAGAGAAAAGATTTTATTGTTATTATTATTATTGTCACTGATGATATCCAGAGTAAAGTTCACAAATACTTTTTTCTTAAGATCAATGTTTTCTAGCAAAGAGTCCAACAACATTTGAGAAGTTGCGTTTGTAGGACTTTTTTCTTTCAAATTAGTAAAATATTTTTGCCATTCTTTGAAGGAAATATTCAAAGGAATTTCTTTAAAACGATGGAAAATTATTTCTGCTTCGAAAGTTTCAGAATTGAATCCGATAATAACTTTACATGTGTGTTGTTCATTTAAAAAGTATGTGTAGGCTAGCAACAAATTTTTCGGAAAACTGTTCAACCTGTTGTTGTTTTTTGGGCTGCACTTCTTTTTTTCATCTGTTGGTCTTATTATTTTAGAACAAGAAGAAGACGAAGTATTACGATTTCGTGCTACTTTCGAAGTATTCATTATAGAAACTGAATAATTCTTTTAGATTGTGCAGGCATTTATACATCCCATGGCTTACATATTTGCCATTTGTTGTTGTTGTTGTTGTTCCTTTTACTATTACCTTTGTTTAAAATATTTAAAAAAACTTGTCTAAACATTACTAAAATAAGTTTATCGTTCTTGTCGTAATCATATTTGTCAAATTTATTTAAAAAATACTGCATACTTTTACCACTTAATCTGCACCACAAATAAACGCAACAATAATGACCGCAAACATTTGACCATGAACCTTGTAACTGACGTGCATTTGCAACATAACAAATTGAATTACGATTTAAAAAGTTTATAAATTCCTTTTGGTAGGGTCGACGACCATATGAGTCAAAAAATTCTAAACACCCGGCCGGGGGGCAAAAAATCCCTACCCAGTGAGTTCCAGGTTTTGTTGAAGGATCAGTATTGACAACAAATACTGCAGGTCTTTGAATAAATTTGGGGATTTTATCTAATGCAAAAACTCCTTTAAAAAATTTTCGTGTGTATCTGTTACATTTCAATAAATTTGTAATTTGTAATGTATCCATGTTATTCAAAAGTTGACAAATCTAATATTTTTGTATCACTACTACTACTACAACTATCGACAATGAAATGTTGTAAAAACTCTGTTTTTATTTTACCATTAGTTAATATAATGTCAATTTTCTTAAATATTTGCTCAAGTTCTGTAGTTACCTCTTTGTTTAAAAGATTTCCAAATACAACATTGTTACTTTTATCAATACTATTATTTAATCCGTCTTTTGCTGGATATTTATATTTAAATTCTTTATTAAAGATTTTACATGATTCTTTTATTCCGGTAATAGAAATAGATTTAACAAAAACTGTATTCTTATTATCAGAGCAGAAGGTCATATCAACTAAGGCATAATTTTTGAAAACCATTTTGTTGTTGTTGTGTAATTAAGCGTTTATTGTTAAATGTATTAAAACTGTTGAGATTCTGCTATTTATATGTTTGTGTACACATTACGATTTTTATCAATTTGTAAGCTTCCATTAAATTCACCATATACAATGCATGTGACAGTTGTATTTAGGGCCTTTGCAAATTTCGCTTCAATTCTTACAGTACCTTGATTCAATAAGCTTTGGCAGGAATCGTTTCCTGACATGTCAGGAGTAAGATCAAATGCTAGAATGTAATATCCTTTGCTAAACATTGTTTTTGAGATTTGATGTCCCCTATCCGAGTGATGAATTCCCGTACCATTAAATAATGTATGGTATGCTCTTGTATCAATTGGATTTTTATCAGTAAAATTAGTTTCAATTGCAGAATTTGGAATTTGTACACCATTTACATATAGCATAAATTGAGTCATATCAAAATGTTTAAAATTGAAGGGATTCTTTGAGCGTTTGCCAGAAAATGCTTCATTATCAGTCATACAGAAAAGTATAGTATTGGGAAGTTGACCTACGAAAACATTGTCTAATGATATATTTGAACCGTTTGATGGTATTGTAAACGATTTTAACTCTACACGTTTGTAATGGTATTTTGCATTGGTTTTTTCTAAAACGGCATTATGAGCAAGTAAAATGCTCGGATTTACTGTGACATGCCTCATAAATAATGTAGCTTCAAGTATCTTAATATGACTTTCATCATTATCGTCCGCAAAAATATAAAAATCAGGTTTTTCCAATGTTAGTATAATTCTTATATCAACATTATTTATCAATAGTGTAGGTTGATTAAACATATCGACATGAAGTTTACCCATCAATTCAACAACCCCACTATTATTATACGGTTTTTTACGTTCTGATGCCCCACTATTTCCAGATTTTCCTACATCGTGTTTATCTAAATACCAACCAGCACATTCCAAATGTGTAGATGCCGCATCACTTCCATAATTAAGTAAAGATTCAAGGTATGCTCTGTAATTATAATTGTTGTCAGATGAAGTAATATTTTTTCCATTTAGTTGAACATTGCATTGTTTAATCATAGAATGTAGTAAATTGTTAACAATTGATGATTGAGGTATTGTTCTTGGAGGTGTAGAAGTATCTTTGTCATCATTCCACGCAGATCCGTCTTTCTTTAAAATTTGTACTTTTAGTTTTAGATATGTTGATGACAGATCTCTATATGTATCTCCATGCCCCAAAGAAACAAATTCAATATTTGACAAATTATCTAACGAAGCTATTGGATTATAGGCTACTTCTTCTGATTTTAAAATACTTGATTGAATAGGCGGTGAATTAAATATATCCAATTCAGATTTCATACACTCCAACATATTTAATCGAAAATATCTAATACTCGTTTCTTAGGTGTTTTAACTTTTTTAACTTTACGTCTCTTCAGTTTAATATGCGAATGACTAGTTTTTGAGGGTTTTTTCCTTTTTATAGTTCTTTTCCTTCCGGAACCATACATTGTATGTAATTTATTTACAGCTCCTCGTCTTAAATTCTTCAATGCTTCTTTTCCTCTATCTTGAAATACTTCTTTAGGACTTGCTCCAGAAGCAATATCTGATAAAGCACCTATTCCACTTGAAAGTGCTTCATTTTTTAAAAAATTTATACCAGATGATAAAAGCGGTTTTATATAGCGAAATAATCCTCCAAAAATATCTCCTAAACCTCGACCCCTTTGATAATTTACTGCTGAATGAAACAGGGGACCTATTTCCTCAATATTACCTCCTGTTTGAGATAAGTAGTATTTTATATAATGACGGTTCATTGTTTAATAGCTAACAATGCAATAATTTATCTTTATTTATATAGAAAATTTTATAAAATGTAATAATATCTTTGTGGGTATTACACTTCTGCTGAAATTTATATCATATCCGAATTTATCAGTTAACTTGATGGATATGTTATCAAAATCTTTTTTCTCTACGATATGGTATTGTACACTATAATATTTGATTATTGTTGAATCATAGGCGTTTTTTGTTTCAATAGTTTTAACAACTCTTACTTTTGAATCACCAACAAAACACGGTTCTATTATATCTGTATAAATATTTATCATAGATGGTTTTGTTATTGAAGTAAATTCGCTTAGAAACACTTCAAAATCTTTTAAAAGTTTTTCTTTATATGATTTAATATTTTTCACTTGGTCAAACATAACTTTTAAAAACCCCTTGACTGTATATGATCTTTGTATTGGTATTTTTACATTAAGTTTAAGACTGCTTGTACTTATACACACGGCTACATATTTAGTATCTTTAATTTCTAGAGTTTTAGTCGGTTCTTTATAATTATAATTATTATCATTTGTTAAAAAACTATATATTTCTGAAATTAAATGCCGTTCACATTCTTTTTTATGTCCTGGACCTCCAGAGATATTTTCAAGAAGTTTAGGTAAGATTATTGCCTTCCAATCACATATTGAATCAGATTTGTTGAACGGAAGATAAGTTTTTCCTATACCTAATATATTTTTATCAGTGCTGCCGATTATTATAAATGCACTCTCTTCATAATCTTCATTGAAAATATTTGGTATAAAATCATTAATATATATTTCGCAGACACCTACTTTCCAAATACCATGGGTTAAATTGATTACACTTGGAAGTTTATTTGTGAAACTTGTTAGTGAATTATTTTGATAGTAATTAGTAGAAGCATCACTCAAAAGTGTAATATAAAAATCATCTCTTTGATTCATTTTTTTTATCTATAAGATTTCCACTTTGCAATATCTAGTGCCGAAGGTGCTTTTGGTTTATCCTTTTCTGATTTTGAAATAATCTTTTTTCGTATTGGAAAATTTAATACCGATTGATTATCATTTTGCTTAGTAGAAGAACGTAACTGACGATTTATACTCGTATCCTTCTTAGGTCTTTCAAATATAGGTACTGTAATAATATCACCTTCATCTGTTTCAAACATACGAACATCTGATGAATTTATAGATTTTCTTTCTTTTATACGTTTACCTGTGGGTGTTGCTGACTGTGCTATTTTTCTAATCTCATCATTATTATCGAAAACCTCATCATCAGTTCCCGAATCACTACTATTAATTTTTTTAGATGGTTCAAATGTATACATTTCGTCTTCGGGAGGGTAATATTGCAGACCTATTTCTTTAGTTGATAATTCTGTTTGAATCTTTTTGTTTCTATTACTAACTTGCGGTAGATATAGTTTGGTTTGTGTACTCATATTTGACAATATTTTTTTATTATTTACACTGTTTGAAGTATAGGGTTTTTGTTGTAATTGATATTGCTTACTATAAGGTTTTTGTTGCAAATGCTGTCTTTTTTTATTAGCAAATTTTACAAGATTTTGACGATATACGTACCACTTTTCATTATCGGACAATTTTTTATTTTTTAGTATTTCTTTCATACTTTTATCAAGGTGTGAGAGTTCAGCATCATTATTAAAATTATCTTTGAGTTTTGTATACAGTTCCGGCGGTATAACAATCATTCGCTGTAGATTATTCATTTTTTAAATACTTAGATAACAAATTACCTACTACTCCTGATAATACAGAACCTATTAACATAGGTAAAAAACCACCTTTTTGTATAATAAGTTTTCTTTTTATGTTTATTGTTTTTTTAGGACAAGCTAAGCAACGCAATATTTTTTTATTCTTATTTAAATGTTTAAAAGTATGTTTTGACACTTTGTGGTTTCCATTCAGGATATTTATAGCAATTTCACAAATAGTTTTAATAACTTCTGAATTACAATTTTTAAGCAAGATTTGACGCAATTTTGGTTTAGACTTTTTTAACACATGTAACATATGATGATTTGTTTTCAAACGTTTCATGTTTGTCAGATAATTCTGTTAATTGTTTTAATGTACAATAACATTCAAAATATTTTGGATTAAGTATATTTGATCTAAATCGAAATATATCGTTGATGTCTTGTGTCAAATCTAATATAATATAACCATACGGGATCGATGTTACTTCATTATATACTCTCAGAAATTCTTTTGAATTTTCAGGGTAAATTTGTCTGGCTAAAGGAACTATTTGTGATTTGTCTCGAGGATTCTTAAAAAGTACCAAATATTTGGAATTAAGTGATATATCGCGACAATGCTTTCCTTGATGAAATACATTTTGGGTTATTAAAATAACTGACAAATTTCGATGGTGTGATCCTTTAGTAAATAATTCACAAATTTTTGTATTGTAAGAGTCTAACATTAAGTCGTCCAGTACAATCAATATTGGTTCATTATTTTCATTCTTTATATTTTCGGGCACTTCATTATGATATTCTAAATTTCGTATACTTTTAGGTACTGCACTAAATTCAGGATTACACCATATAATTTTTTTTGGTACAGGCTTAATAAATGTTTCCATGTTTCTAATTAATTTACAAATAAATGTAGTTTTGCCACAACCCGACGGCCCTGCAATCATCATTGTAAATGGGTGAATAAAAACTATCATTTTTTATGTACTTTCTGAAGCTCCTGATAATAAAATCTGCCTTCAACTTCTCGCCCCTTCAAGTCTTTTAAAATAAATAGGGGATATGGTTCTCTATTTATAATTTTATAAACTTGAAAAATTTCCTTTGTCCATTTTTGTGTATAGCCATGTTCGAAAATTGCCTTTTTTCTTACAATACGCACATAATCTTCTTGGAATATATTTACATTAATTTGGGGATCTTTTTTATACAGATTCTTATAGATTTGATAAATTTGCTTTACATGACTACGATTAACATCTGCTGGTTTCATTTTTATTGTACTATGAATCGAATTGTTATAAGAGTTTACAAGATTTGGCAATATATCAATATATCTTTTAGTAGCACTTTCTGTAAAATATTTAAACATTTTTTCTTTTATTGTACGATTAAATCGTTCAACAACTGCAGCTTTTTGTGTAGATAAAATGCTGGGAAAACGTTGTCGAATATTATTGTGTTTCAGGTAATTTTGAAAATTTGAATTCCTAAATTCTTTACCTTTGTCTGATTGAACTGTAATAGGTTTTCTACCACTTTGTTCAAGAATATTATGAAAGGCTTTAGTTATTTCTCTACCAGTTTTATTTTTTAAAGGTACTACCCAACCGTATTTCGAAAATACATCAATGACCGATAACAAAAATGTAAAGTTATCATTAACTTTCTTATACATTTTCATGTCACATAAGTCAATTTCCCATAATTGGTCAATATCTTGTATTACATAGTGATTCCGAGGGAATTTTTTTTTTACAGGGTAATGTAATGTATAAACATCTTGAGATTTAAGCCAATCCTTTATTTTATTGTGGCTTATTTTTTTATTTCTTAAAGCATTATGGATTTTTGCAATAGAACCATATATATTCGGTCCTTCCTTATTATAGTACGTAGTTTTAATTTTTGAATTCGTATTACCCATAACTAAGATAAAAAAAGTATAAATACCGTTTGTGGTTTGACAATGGTATTTATAATAAAATAGTATTTCTTGAAATGACATTATTAAGTGAAGAAGAAGAACGACTCAAAACATTTGAGATTTGGCCTAAGACTTTTATAAGGCCTAAAGAATTGGCATCGAATGGATTTTTTTATTTAAACTTTGGTGATATTGTACAGTGTTACTACTGTAATGTTCAGATATCACATTGGTCTAAAGACGATATTGTTTCAGATGAACATAAGAAATATTCTCCTAATTGTTACATTTTTTCTGACGACTTCCAAAAATATAAAAACGAGTGTATTGATGTTTGTGGTACAACAGACAGAGGATCACCAAAAAAAGATGGCAAATTATCTGTTCAACATAACAAAATAAAATATTTAGCTTATTGTATGGGTCTTATAGGTCTAATTTTTAATTCAATATCAATCTTATATCTATTAAATAAATAAAGAAAAAACTGATATAAAGATGAAATTTAAATTTTATTTATTTTTATTATTGTAGCATTCAATATTTTAAAAAATCATTATATTCATATTTAATAAACTCGTTTTTTTTTACATTTTCTAATATAATATAAAGATGTAAAAAAATACAAAAATCAAAATCTCACATTGACTTTGCTTATCACAAAAAAAAACTTTAAGTTCATATATTTCATAACCTTTGCAAATAAAAATCAAGTTCAAAATCAACTTATTTTCCTTGTTTACGCACGAGAGTATATTCAATTACAAATTTTTACATTTACATAACACATTTTTTTTTTTTGTTTACAAAATAACAAGTTCCTTATATATTTAACTTACTACGAATAAGCTTGCGCCTGATACTTTTTTATTTGCTTGTTGGCAAAAAAAATAAAAAGGCGGCCGCAACGGATTACCATAACAAAACATAAACACAAATTCCAAATAAAAAGAATACACTTTAAAGAGAAAACAACAAACAGAACGCCTTCAATAACTACGTGCTTTTTAACCATGTGCTTTTTAACAAGCTTGCGCCTGATACTTACCAGTTTTTTTTTTGTTTACAAAGGCGGGTACAAACAACTCCAAAACAAAACTCGCAAAAAAACAAACACAAGTGTGACCGTGTAAACCATACACACAAAACCGAGACAACATATCACAATTAACAGGTCGCTTTTTACTCTACCGGTGCATTCACATTTTCTCCATACTAAATACAAATTTCATACAACAAATTTACTCTACTGGTATATTACAGACATTCCACAGACCTGTAAACACAACAGCACAGGACCGGCCCCCCGGCCGCGCACTGGCCAATCAGGGGACAGGATTGTATAGCTGGTTTTGTATATGGTGCTCTTTTTAACGCATTAAATGCATTGGTTTCTAGTACTACGGTGTATTGAGTGTGGAACTGTTAAGCGTGTTGTCTTTAGCAAAAAGTGCGATTTATACACTAAGGGTGCTTCCTTTACTACTCCTATATATTTGCCAAATAATTGTTTCTATGTAAAAGAATTATTTCAATTAGAGGAAAAATGAATTAAGAGTGGTGATTTGTAGAAAGAAATCTTTTTTTTTTTTGCTAATTTTTTTTTTTTTTTTTTGATCAATTTAAAGAACATTTAATTACCAATCTAATGACATATAAAACATTCTTCTTCATTGACTCATTCCGAAGATATGGACCAAAGTATGGTACTACTTATACTCTAAGTTCAATCCCGAAAATGTGCTGTAGCCGAATCTGCGAAAGTTGTCAAGACCATATTTGCTTCGAATACTACTACAAATAACGTAGGATATGAAGAATAATGGATTGGTACAATTTTTGTGACATTTTATAAAAATGACTAACCCCAACCGCTAAAGAAGTTTAACTTCAAACAAAGATGCTCTAATATTAAGATCGCCAGTAATATATGTTTACATTATTTTTCATTAAAAACTGAGGAGGGGCTTTTACACAAAAAACAGCTTTGCAATAAATATGGTTTGAGAAGAATAATTATTATATATATGGTTTTGATATTAGATATTTCAATGTGCTTTTTAACACAAAATATTTTTTATTTTCGGTAAATTTTTTTCGTTATATATTTTTAGAAAGGGATAAAAAACATGTTGAGAAAGAGGAAAGAAATATAAAATATATTTTATAATATTGAACCATATATATGCGTCTTTAACCTATATTGTTTCACCTTGCATTTTTTGTTTTCTTTTTTCTTTTTTCACAAGAAATTTTCAAGGCCAACTTTTTCAATTTATTTTTGAAAAATTTAATTTTCATATTTTAGAATTTTAAGTTTTTATGGAATCAATTAAGAGTGTTTTGTGACGGACTTTCAAGTAAAGAAAATCGACTTCGATTGTTGAGGTCGGCACTCTATGTGACTACATAGGACCCTGAAATTGTATGGGATTACTTAGGTGAAGAGGGTAAGGTGTAAGGTCTCGTTTGTAGTATCAAATTAAAACCCTTATTGTCCAGAGTATGAAATGAATCTGAAAAAATCATTAATTTTGGTAATATAAAACAAACATCTGATATTTCATATGAAAAACTGAAAATGCTATCACTATTTATGTATGTGAATATTATGTAATATATTATGCAAAATATTACTAACTAACTACGAGTTATATGGTACCCCTAATTTATATAATTTTATACAATATAATTTATTAAATATAATACAAGTATTTCAATCACCGACTTGAAAAAAAAGAGCCATATTGCCAAATATTGGTGGTGGAATTAATTTTTCAAACATAGATTTAAGGGTAGTTTTAGATAGATTTAATTTTGTTTTTTAATTAGTAGTAAGATTATATATTCTTAATTGTTTTTTTTAAAACTTTTCAATTAAAATTAAAAAAATAATAATATTAGTACATTTAATAGTACTTTTATATACAAAATATAATGTTTAAAAAACAAATAAAAAATAATTATTTTAATTTAAGTAATAGTTCAATTTAGAGAACTCCAGAGCGGGTCATTAAATTATTTATAAAAATATTTAATTCAGTAGTTTATTAAGTTTTTGTATTGAAATACCAATAATAAATATGAAATAAAATAAAAACTTCTTAAAAAAAAAAAAAAAAAAAAAATTTGTATGTATGTATTGCAAAAATTTATTTGTGTATAGCGCGAAATAGTTTTCTATATTTATTTCATATTTCATTCAAGCTGCTAATTAGGGGTACCAGATAACTCGTAGTTAGTTGGTAATATTTTACATAATATTAAATATTTACATACATAAATAGTGATGGCATTTTCAGTTTTTCATATTAAATATCAGAAATGTTTGTTTTATATTACCAAAATTAATTATTTTTGCAGATTCATTTCATACTCTGCCCAATAAGGGTTTTAATTTGATACTACAAACGAGACCTTACAGCTTACACCTTACCCTCTTCACCTAAGTAATCCCATACAATTTCAGGGTCCTATGTAGTCACATAGAGTGCCGACCTCAACAATCGAAGTCGATTTTTTTTACTTCAAAGTCCGTCACAAAACACTCTTAATTGATTCCATAAAAATTTAAAATTCTAAAATATGAAAATTAAATTTTTCAAAAATAAATTGAAAAAGTTGGCCTTGAAAATTTCTTGTGAAAAACAAAACAAAAAATGCAAGAAGAAACAATATAGGTTAAAGACGCATATATGGTTCAATATTATAAAATATATTTTATATTTCTTTCCTCTTTCTCAACATGTCTTTTATCCCTTACTATCATCATTCATTTATTTTCTAAAAATATATAACGAAAAAAATTTACCGAAAATAAAAAATATTTTGTGTTAAAAAGCACATCGAATTATCTAATATCAAAACCATATATATAATAATTATTCTTCTCAAACCATATTTATTACAATAAATATGCTGTTTTTTTGGCTAAAGCCCCTCGGCAGTTTATAGTGAAAAATAATGTAAAAATATATTACTGTCCATCTTAATATTAGAGCGTCTTTGCTTTAATATAAATAATTAGTGGAATTATTGGAAAAAACACAAATCAATTAAAAATTAAAAGGTTAAAAAATTAGACAATGCACCGAACAGAAAAAAAAAAAACGTCCGAGCAATTCAAAACTCTCGATTTTTTAATTTTAAATGAACCACCATTTTATTCCCTATCAAAAAGCTGAAGGTAAATTCCCTAAAAATCAGGTGATACATAAATAGGATTCCCTATTTACATAATATACTACCTAATAATTTTTATCCCATGATTTATTTGATTTATTAATATGAATCAAAAGAAACAACAAGTAACAAAAGAAATACATATATATCTATTTTGAATTTTCTTTTATTCATATTAGTAGGGATGCAAACCAATTTATTTAGACACCAAAAACTAAGAAGAACTCTGCCGGCTATAACGTTAGTGGCGAAATTTAATGAATTGAAATTACTATTAGATGCCGGTAAAGCAAAAAAAAAAGAGAAATTATGGCATTTTAAAAGACAAAAATAGAAAAATCATCATGTACTCAGAATAAAGAATAAGTAGATGGAGCAAATATATAACAGACCTATTTTCAGACCAAAGATCGGAATTACAAAACAATAACGATGTTAATGGACCAAGCATACTAGTCGAAGAAGTAAAAAACGTTATTAAAAAATCAAAAGTAAGACTAGCAACTGGCCCGGATAACATAGCGAACAAATTGATAAAACTTCAAGATAAAAACAGCATAATAAAATTAACAGGTATTTTTAACCATATTTACGATACTGGTATTATTCCAACTGAATGGTTAAAATCTACTTTTATTACGATGCGAAAGAAAAGCAACACGCATCTTGTTGCAATGAATATAGAACAATAAGCTTGATGTGTCATAGTCTCAAATTATTCCTAAAAATCATTCACAACAGAATTTTCAAAAAATTAGAAGCCGATATGAGCGATAGCCAGTTTGGTTTTAGGAATGCAATGGGTACACGCGATGCATTGTTTATATTTAATACGCTATCGCAAATATGCAGAGAAATGAACGTCGATGTCCACTGCTGTTTCATTGATTTTGAGAAAGCGTTTGATAACGTCAAACACGATAAAATGGTAAAATATTAAAGAACAAAGGATTAGATGGAAAAGACATCAGAATTATAGCAAACCTATATTGGAAACAATCAGCACGCCTGACGGTCTATCAGAAGAGTAAGCTATCAAAAAGGAGCAAGACAGGGATGTATATTATCACCATCTATATTTAATGCTTATGAGAAAAAGCTTTTTATGGATTTGTTTGGTTTTTTAAAATCAATATTTTTCTCAATTATTTTTGTATTTAAAAAAAAAGAGAATTTTATAAATTGAATTTATATTATACAATATAATATTTGCTAATAACATATATTTTTAGATAAATTCAATATTTTTGAAATTTCTATCCAAGAAATAAAATAATGATTTTTAGATAAATTTAATATTTTGAAATTTCTTTGCTAAAAATAAAATAATGGAAATATTTTCTTAAAAACCAAATAACGGATTGAAAAATTAATTTTCAAATTAGATAATTTAAGTATTTTAACAGGTAAAGTATTACTAGAAAAATATGTTATTAAAAAACAGGACAAATAATTTACCTCTCTATATTATATTTTTTGAACAGGATATTAGAGGTAATTTAATTATAATATAGCATTTTCCGGTCAAATTAGTCTTTTTACACATAAAGATAGTCTTTAAAAATATCAAGATAGTCTTTTAAAAAATCAAATTAGTCTTTTTAAATTTCTAATTAGTCTTTTTACATTTAAAATTAGTCTTTTTACAGTTCGAATTAGTCTTTTAAAATTAAAATTTCTATGTATTTTAAACCTATTATTTAAGTAGAAACAAATAATATTATTTTTTTTAATTTTGTTCAACTTAAAATTTTATGAATAAGAAGCATTTAAAATCACCCAAAAATCTTAACATTTTTTAATTTTTTTTTCCAAAAGATAAAATGTTTTGTTCGGCAGCTGTTAAGTGAACCAAGAGACCATAATTTGGTAAATGCAATTGCACATGGTGTTTCAACATAGACCGATCAGGACAGGATTGTCGAAATTATTTTTTAAATATGACGCTAAAAATACCAGATGCTATTGCTGGCGAAGAATTACATTAAAATTATATTATCGCTTAATAAAATTTTAATTTGAACAAAATTAAAAAAAATAATAATATTTTTCTTTGTGGTTGCGTTATACCAAGTGTTTCTTCTGCAACTTGATTGTATGCTGTAGTTATGTCTTCCCATGGGTGTTGATTGTCTGGTGTACGCGAATTGCCGCTGTCCTGGCACAGGTCTATTAATCTCGTCATTGTTGTTCTTAAATCCACAACCATGCGTGCCTATGGTGCTCTTGATGCCGGTGTTGTTGTTTCCAATTTTCGCAGAATTCATATTTCTTAGTATCTTCGACGTCCTCTGTTGGTGCGGTAGCACTGCACTATGGTTACTTGTCTTGCAGTACTCATGAATCATGCCATTATTATACGATATGATATAGGCATCGCACGTTTGAAGTGAGTTTCGTATTTTCTTTGATGTTTCACATAAAACTAAGTATTGGGACTGAAATGATGCTTCTTTGCGGGGTTAGGAAATTTTTTTTTTGGAAATTTTTACATAGGAATTTTAATTGTTATAATTAATGAACAAAGAAAAGTAGGTATTAGTATTAGAGTAAAGTAGGTATTAGATTTAGAGTATTCCGGAACACATAATTTTATTCCACAATTTCAGAAAATGTTCACAATATATTGAACCAATAAAACAATGCAGGAACTGTTGGAAATTTGGTCATATACTAAAATACTGTAACAGACAATCAATTTTTATTCAGTGCGGTAAAACACCTAAACATGATAAATGTATCCTCGAACTTTTTTGTATTAACTGTCAATATAAACCCAGTCCAACAACAAAGAAATGTCCAAAGAAAATAAGACAAGCAGAAATCAAAACGTAGATGGCATAGATTAACAGAATATAACAAAGAAATAAAAATACTCGGTGCTATATTTTAAAACAAACTCCAAATAAAGCATATCAAAACTAAATCGTTAAAAGCCATGAATATTATGAAAAACTTGTGAAGCACATCATGGGGTTCCAATAGATCGACACTAATAAAACTGAATAAACAATAAACAATAGTGTTCATATAATTGATTATGGTACTAATGCATACTTAGCAGCAAGTAGTTCTGTGCTAAAATCAATAGAAACCATACAAAATGCCGCCCTTCAATTGCAACAGGAGCCTTTAGAAAGAACCAGCCCAGTTAATAGCCTACATATCATATCTTAATTATTCGATTAAATATAAGAAGAAATCACGTCACTATCAAATATTGTTTAAAAATTAAAACAGACAATATGCATCTTAATTACAACGCAAGTAGGTAAACAAAGCGGGTTCTACTCCACCTTCCAACAAACCCCATAATTTGTTAAAAATGCTTGTTTTTGTGAATTTAATGAGCACGTTTTATTTTATTAGCACGTTTTAGTGTGTCGAGATGTTTGGGTGACGTTAATTGGATATTGGGGGAGGGTGATGTGTGGTGGGTTGGGTGTGTGGGTTGGTGTGGGGTTTTTTTTGGTAGTGGTGTGAGGGTTTGGGTCTGTGGTTGTAGCTGAAACATGTTGCAACATGTTGGCTAATTTTATTAGAACATTTTTTTAAAATGTTAGAGTTTATGAATAAATTATTTTTCTTATCAGTAATAATAAAAGTTGTGGTTTATGAATGAATGAATGTTGTTAGTGTGTTTGTTTTTTTTTTTAATATGGAAAGAAATTATATTTTATGTTTTGCTATCAGAGTTTTTAGCGTATAGAACAAATGTTTTTTTTTGTTAGATATCGAGGTCATTTTTACTATAAGATTTTAGATATCAAGGCCATTTTTACAAATTATATTTTATGTTTTGTTATCAGAGTTTAGCGTAAAACAAAGTAAAGTGGTGATGGCTAAATTAGGTAAACGCTTTATAGATTTAAGAATTAATTCGGGTAGCTAAGGTTCGATTCTAGCCATATGCCACTTTTTATAATATTGTAAGAAAATATATAAAATGTTTTCTTAAGAATCTCTCTCAGTTAGTTATACAATTTAGGAGGTAACGGTTGATTAGATACTTTTTACCATTATGGTTTCGTGGGAAGACCTCAACACAATTACAGAGTTTGATCTTAGTGATAAATCATCACCACTATTAGTAATTGTAACAAGAAATTAGTAATTGTAACAAATTTTTTAAGTGAATACAAAGAATTTTTAATTATTGATGAACCTATAAACCAACTTGAGAAATACCGAAAGGCCTTAGTAAAATTAGTGAATGAAGAAATAAAGTATTCAATACATGGTTACCATTTTGAAAATTGTATATGGTCTTCCGATAGTGCAACAGCTGGACTAGATACATGTTCTTGTAATAGTTTCGTTTTTAATGAGGATTGTTGTTTAAAACTAATGAAACTTTATTTGAAATTATCTGGTGCTAAATAAACAAGAACAATGGCTGACTATAATTGGATAAAAGATTTTTTAGAAAAATATAGTGCTGTTTTATTGAGTGAACATAAAGATTTAATAATTGATTTTTCTCTAAGATTTCCAAATTCTACAATCCTATATGAGCAAATAAATTGTGAATGTATACATACGTGTACATGTGTAGTTGAATATATAAGAAAATGCAATATTATGAAATTAATGAATTATTATAAATATCAAACAATTTTAAGATAAATGAATAGTAAATAATTGATAGCGGTAGAGTAAAGATAAAATCAATATTATTTATAATGAAATTATTCTCAACACTCTGCATTGCTGTACTGTGTGTGGCTTCAATTACTGAATCATCAGCTAATTTAACAACAGAATCTATAACGGCATCGGTAATTGATTCATCAACTAACTTGGCAACTGATTCATCAACTAGCCCAACAACTGATAAATATGCGACTTCAATTACTGAATCCACAGCTAATTTAACAACTGAACCTGCAGCTAATATAACAACAAAATCTATAACTGAATCAACAACAGCTGATCCAACTGCACCGGTAATTGATTCATCAACTGAGTTGACAACTGATTCATCAACTGGCTTGGCAACTGATTCATCAAATATCCAAATAACTAATAAATATCGAATTTATGATAAATGTAATAATAACAGTGGTAGAGTAAAGTATTCTTTAATAACATTATTATCAGTTTATATAGTTTTAAAAGTATTTACATAATTTAATAAAGGAAAAATAAGTAATTAGTATAATATAGAATTTTTTTTTATTTTTGGGGTAAATTTTCCTTATCGCCTGGAAATATTAAATCATTATTATTATGTGTTCAAATAATTATTAAAGCTGAAAACAGGATATTCTCTAAGCCACAATGTTGATAATTACTTTTAAATTTAAATGGTAATTTATGCGTGAGAAAATCAAATTTCTTTATTTTCCTTATCAAAGTTCACATTAAAGCTTAGAATGGATATAAGCTTAACCACAATATTATTTAACAATATTACTATGTGAACAAAAAAAGATTTTTTATGAGTATGGATATCAATTTAACCGCAATATTATTTAACAAAAGATTTTTTTATGAATTAATTAAAATATATATTTTGATAAGAAATTACTATAAAAGGTTTAAAATATTAATTATTAGCATCAGTCTAATTTCTAATTTGTTAGCATAATATTAAAAATAAAAAAAATAAAATGTCTTCAAATTTAATAAAAAAATTAAATAATATAGGCGGCGCAGGAATGCTGCAAACAAAGAAAATTACCGAGTTAAAATTAAATAAATCCTACACAATAAAAAAATTGTGTAGGATAAACACAAAATACGGCGTCAGAATAATAGCTGACTTTAGTCAGTTTCGAGTATTTCTACCTGCTATGTACAAAGTAATGTCCGATAAGGACATTGCTGATATAAATAATGGCAATTTTGCAATAATGAGTACATCTCATTATGGCTCATCAGCCAATATAAAATTTGTAGAGCTGGACTCTGATTCGGATCAACATTTAGACGATTTCGAAGAAGGTCAACGAATGGTTCAAGTTGTTGAACTTGATAATGAAGATGACGATAGCGACTGGGATGTTCCAGTAGAAGAAATCAAGAAAAAGAAAAGAAATGTACTTAATTAATTAATTTTTTATATTATTTTATATTTTGTTAAAATTAAAAATAATATTTAAGAATTTTTTGACAATTTAATTAACAAAAAAATAAATAAATGTTTCAAAGAAATAATTGAATAAAAAATTATATATGTTATATTAAAATATGAATCGTGTTTTTTTCTTTTTCTTTTTCCTAGAAGATTATAGCGAAACTGAATAAAACTGATAAAACGATAAATTTATTACGAAATAATTTAAAAAGTAAAGGTTTATCAGTAGGATCCAAACGTAAAATTGAAGGGCAATTAATAACGTTTAACAGCAAGAGGGAGTGTTTAAAGAATAATTTAAATCATGGAAGTGGTATGATTCAAAACCATGTTGTTTGGACTGAATTTGAATCAGCATTTGCTGGAAGAATTAAAAGTTGTGTTATCACCAACTTATCATACAAAGGCGTAGAATATTTCATGGAAGCAGCTGCAGCTGTCTTTGAGAAAGAAATAGCTACGCTATTGAAAAAGCATAACACCATTAAATTAAATGCTGTGTTAAATGCAGAATTTATTATCAAAAAAAATGATGAGATAATAAACGAAATTAAGCATTTCAACACCAAAAATAAAACCTTGGAAAGAGAAGACGATGTCAAACAACACTTCTTAGAGAATATAAGAGAACCCATATTAAGTAAACTCCAAGATTTCCAGGAAAGAGATAGTGGTTGGAGCCTTCATCGTGTTGTAAATTTGGTAATAAATGTAAATAAAAATGAAAGATTTTCGGGGTCCACGTATATAAATTTACCTAACTCAATACATGTAAAAAAAGCATGCATAAATATTGAAAATATAGATAATAAATGTTTTGCTTGGGCAGTTGTTTCAGCACTTTATCCAGCAAAGATACATCCAGAAAGAATTAGTCAATATCCACACTATTCATCAGTGTTAAATTTAGATGATATAACATTTCCCACACCTATTAATCAAATTGACAAATTCGAACGTAATAATAATTTGTCAATAAACTTATTTATGTTGGAAAAACGTTATAATAAATTTTTAATAGTACCACTGCGTTTAACGAAGCATAAAATTGATAAACATGTAAATCTTTTACTTTTTCAAGAGGAATATAATTATCTAAACCAAAAAGATACATATGATGATGATACTAATAGCGAGTATAATGATACCGATGATGATGATGATGCCGATGCCGATGATGATGATAATGATACTATAAATAAGTATCACTATTGTTGGATTAAAAACTTATCACGCTTGGTGAGTTCACAACTATCCAATAATAAAAAAACTAAATATATTTGTGATAGATGTCTTCATTACTTTAAAAATGATAATTTATTACAATTACATACAGTAGATTGTGAAACCAAAAATACTTGCACAGTTAATTTACCAACAGAGGATACTAAATGGATTTCATTTAAAAATTATAATTATAAACTTGAAGTTCCGTTTTGCATATATGCAGATTTAGAATCAATTTTAAAGCGTGTTCAAAATGATGATAATGAATTAAATACTTTTAAGTATCAAGAACACGAAGCTTATAGTATTGGCTATTATGTAAAATGTTCCTTTGATGACAGTAAGTCTTACTATAAAGCATACACTGGTAAGGACTGTCAAGTATGGTTTGCTCGAGAATTAAAAGAAATATCTGAAAATATTGAAAACATCTATAATGATATAAAACCAATGATTCTTTTAACTTCAACTGAGCAATATGAACATGATAATGCATTATCATGTCATATATGTGAAAAACATTATACTGGTGTTGATGAAAAAGTGAAAGATCATTGTCATTTAACAGGCAAATATAGAGGGGCAGCACATAGAACTTGTAATTTAGATTATAAATGCTCCCGAACTATACCTGTAATATTTCACAATTTATCAGGATACGATGCACATTTTATCATAAATGCATTAGCTAATACTTTTAAAGGAAGAATAAATATTTTACCTATAACAAAAGAAAAATACATCTCATTTACAAAACATATTGAAGGAAGTAATATTAAATTAAAATTTATTGATTCTTTAAGATTTTTGGGTACATCATTAGATAAATTAGCATCATATCTACCGAAAAAAGAATTAAAAATAACAAAAAAAGAATGGTTTCATCTCAACGATTACAAATTCAATTTATTGACTCGAAAGGGCGTTTTTCCGTATGATTTCATTGATTCATGGGCAAAATTAACCAATTCTAACTTACCATCTAAAGAAGATTTTTACAGCAAATTGAATAATCAAGAGATATCAGAAGAGGATTATATTCATGCAAACAAAATATGGGATATATTTCATATAAAAAATATTGGCGAATATTCTGATTTATATCTCAAAACTGATGTATTATTATTGGCAGATGTATTCGAAAACTTTAGAAAATGTTGTATACAAACTTATAAATTAGATCCAGTTAACTATTATACATTACCAGGATTTACTTGGGATGCAATGCTAAAGTACACTGAAATTAAATTGGAATTATTAACAGATATTGATATGGTATTATTTGTAGAAAGAGGTATAAGGGGGGGAGTTAGTCAATGTTCTAAAAAATACAGTAAAGCAAATAATAAGTACATGCAAAATTATGATCCTACAGATGAAACAAAATATTTAATGTATTTTGATGTTAATAATTTATATGGTTGGGCCATGTCACAATATTTGCCAACAGATACTTTTACATGGTTAAATGAAAACGATATCAAATCATTTAATTTGTCAAGCATTAGCAATGATTCTGATGTAGGATATATTTTAGAAGTCGATTTAGATTATCCTGAAGAAATTCATGATAATCATAGTGATCTACCTTTTTGTTAATTACATGATATACCACTAGCACCAGGTTGTAAAACTAAGAAACTTTTAACAACTTTGTCACCAAAAAGGCGTTATGTCATACATTATCTTTCTTTACAACAATGTTTAAAAAATGGATTAGTTTTAAAAAAAATACATCGTATTCTACAATTCAATCAAAAACCTTGGATTAAACCATATATGGAGCTAAATACTTTAATGAGAACTAGTGCCAAAAATGATCATGAAAAAAATTTGTATAAAATATTGAACAACGCAATATTTGGCAAAACCATTGAAAATGTGCGAAAATATAGTAACATTAAATTATTAACAAAATGGGATGGTAGATATGGTGCTAAAGTAATGATATCTAAACCAAATTTTCATAGTAGAACAGTGTTTAACAAAAATTTGGTTGCAATCGAATTATTAAAAACACAAATATTAATGAATAAACCTATTTATATAGGAATGAGTGTCTTAGATATTTCTAAAACGAATTTATATGATTTTCATTATGAATACATTAAGAAAAAAATTAAAAATAATGTTAAACTATTGTACACAGACACAGATTCATTAATATATGAAATAAAAGATTGTGATATATATGAAATGATGAAAACCGATATCAATTATTTTGACACAAGCGATTATCCGCAGAATAACATATTTAACATTCCCTTAGTAAATAAAAAAGTAGCAGGTTTAATGAAGGATGAGAATAAAGGTGAAATCATGACTGAATTTGTAGGATTAAAGTCTAAGATGTATAGTATAAGAATAAATAATAAAGATGCTTTCAAAAAGGCTAAAGGGTTAAAAACATCAGTTTTAAAGCAGACAATAAATTTTGATGATTATTTAAATTGTCTTCAAAATAATTGTATGATAAGTAGGAGGCAATGTCAAATAACTTCAGACTCCCATAAAGTATTTACAATAAATCAAAATAAAATAGCTTTAAGTTCCAAAGATGATAAAAGATATGCTATTAATGAAACTACTGATACATTGGCATGGGGGCACTATAGTATTAAGAATTTATAACTTGTTCAATAAACAAAAAAATCAATCATTTAAAATTTAATAGTTTTATTTATTCTATATAATACATAGGATTATGTTTCAGGTTGCAATATTCAAGATTTTTTTAAATAAACAAACATTTTGTACTGCACATATACCAGAATGATTAACCAAACATTTAGGTATTTGTATCCCATATTTTGATTTTAAAGTTTTGATATTTGAAGAATTATTATCGTCTAAATCTATAATATTTGTATGCTTCAAAGTATTGGAAATCCATGTATGTTTTTCAAATCCTTTAACATATATTTTAATGTGTGCATTTAGCATAATTTTTATATGATTAATAGCATCACGAAAATATGTAACTCCATCACTCCATTGAAATCCATGATGGTTTCTCTCAAGCCATCTGTTTGTTTGTTGTGTGTTAGCTGAGAGTAAATGGAATCCATATGGAGGTCTTATAATGTAGTGCTGTAATTCACCAGTTGAAGAGAGTATTGCAATTTCTTTTAAAATAAACTTATTTTTATCATCTCTGAAGCCTTGAATATCAATTATTAAGTATGATGAATTCATTTAAATGATTTTGTTAACTTCAGAGCTTAATGGATTGTAGTGAACTAAACGATCATGTAGCATTAGACAATATGCTGATGTATTTTCCGCTACTCCATCTGCTGTTTTTATCTCAATTCTAACATCAACAGGTCCTGTTTTGAGATTTTCATTTTGATAACGTGTATCTATTACTATAATCATTGCAGATGATTTAAATTCACCCCAAGTCAGTAATGGTTCGGCTATAACTCTATTGTAGTAATTTTTTTGAAAGTTTGCATATGCATCATAAACTAAAGCGTAAAGGTTTTTTCCAAAAGCCAGATTCATATCTTCATATGGATAAGATTCCGAATTAAGATATACTTTTATATCAGTCACCCCACAATTATCAAATTTTGAACAGTCTACCTTTACTTTATTCTGCCTTTCAGTCTGAAAAGCTACAACAAATCGTGGTTTTTCCAATTGCGTTGTAGTCTTTACGTTCCAAATATGATGAGCGGTGTTTATTGGTAATGATGGATATTCATATAGATCCCAATTCCTAAAAGCTAATTTCATTGTTTCCCCATTGTTAATGCTTTGATATAAATTTAATTTCATTGTATCTGATAGAGATATGTGTTGTACTTTCCATTGGACTTTTGATAATGTTATTTTAGGTTTTTCTTCCTCATCAGTGGTAATTAAAGCATTGTCATCTGTTCTAGCACGAGTAAGAATTAACTCATGTCTAGCATTTGGTATAATATTCATATAATCTTCCGCAAATCCCAATAATCTTTTCAATGGAATACAAAAATTAAAATAAAATCCTTTAAGATCAATTGAACCTGATGGAGACCAACTTCCATTATAAAGAGCTTTGCTTTCATTAGTATTCAAAGAAATATAATTTTTTAAACATGATGTTATACCAACATTTCGATTGTGATCAATTTCTTTACCATTAATTTCATATCGAATTTCATCAAAAAGAAATGCTGCCGCATTATTAATTAATTTAGTTTTAGTAACAGCTGCGCCATCAACTGATTTAGAAAGTATACCTTCTATATAGAGTAAACTAGTTGATGGTAGTATATTTATATTTTGATTCTGTATAGCAATTCGTATAATATCACTATTTTGGAATGAATTCAAAAATGGTGAATAACTATGCCATTGTGAATTTGTAATATTTTCATCAAATATTGGTTCTTGAAAGCTATTTGTTATATTTTGCATTGTTTTCTCTTCAGTTTTAATCCAATTGATTGTAAAAATTGTTGATTTTGTTGTGTTAATAATTTTAAGTTCCTTAGTCTATGACCATGTGGATTGACCATCTGATTATGATTGAAATTAAGATCAATATTACTTAAGCCTTTATTAGTAGGATGTTCTTGGTTATATATGATCATGTTTGAAGCTTCAAATGTAATCTGGCTGTTATATTCTCTCCTCTAAAATTCAATAAATTTCCGTCTTGATCAACTAATTTTAAAATTAATGATGTTAATCGTTCAACGTTTACAGGCAAATAGATGACATTCAATGGTACTTCAATAATTTTATATCCTGGACTTACTTTAATTGAAAACTCATGCAATATATGAGCTTGCTGGTTATTTATATAAGTTCCGTCAATAATATTACACTCAACTCGTATAGTATTAACTCTATTTATATCAACATATAGATCTGATGTATGCAATTGGTTTTTTAGTAATTTTTGTTTACTAAAACCCAAGAGCTTACAAATGCTCAGTTCTTTGGTGAAATCAATATCTCCTATATCAGAATAAATTTCACATTTTAAAGTATTATTATTTGCTTTCAAATTAAAGGTTCCTTGATCTGACGAATCTGATTTCATATTATCATCTATGTCCAATGCCTTCCGAATATACCTCTCTATATCGTCAATTTCATAAGATCCTACAGGTATTGTGATGATTTTATCACCAATATGAAACATATTATTATCAATATCTACATTTGGTATTGAATTATATGTTTGAAAATCTACTAATCCACACGCATAATTTCCTTTTAAATCAATAGGCGGAAAATATCGTGAAGTGAGTAAAGAACTATTATCGTTGAGAGTTAATGTTAATGACATCATGTATTGATAACAAATGATTAATTTTTAAAACATATCATTCTTTTATTCATTTTTTTTTATTAATATTATACATATTTTTTGTAACATTTTCTAATAAAAATTTGAAACATAAATGTCCGCATATATATGTGTTAAATTCTTGTTCTTCATTATGGTTATACAATAAATTATTAACATCTAAATATTTCACAACTTCTATTGGTGGTCTCAAATTTCCAAAACTGTCAAAATAATGTGCATGTTTATTGTTTTTGTAATATGCCACCCAATGTGTCCCCCTTCCGCTATAATTATCCAAGTTTATTATACCACATTCAAGGTTCCATGGTTTAGAAGGCAGATCATCACGCATAAAAACACCTCGAAAATGTGGTAAATGTTTTCCAAACTTTAGTAAATCTATATTAGTTAGTGGTCGATTAGGTAGCAGCTTTAAAAGTTTTTTGATTGATTTTGTTGTTTTAAAAATAGTCCCAATCCTTTCTTATGTGGTTTTAAGTACAATCCACCACCATTTTTACCATTGAGTGTAATAGTTTCAATCGTTTTGTTATGCCTACGTTTTTCCTCTAGCTCTTTTTTCGCATTACTAGCATCATTCACCGCTTTCGCTATTGTTGCAGCTCCCCCTGAAAGAGCACCAACAGCGGAAAGGCCAGCGAATAATGGCACTAAAAAAGGAAGAACTCCCCCCATTTTCGGTATTGGTAAGAATCTTGGTACTTTGATCCTATTTCGATTTTTACCTTTAGTAGTTTTTCTAGCAGCTCGAAGAGCTATTTTTATTGACTCTTTTTGATTTGAAGGATTTGAAGTATTAACAGCTATTTTAGCAGCTTGTACTGCATCTCTAAAGGAATTTATATCAGAAGTTTTTCGTATTTTTCGCTTTTTTTGATTTTTGGTTTTGCTTTTTTTTTTAGTTTTTCCTTTCATAACACCCATACCAAGTTTTACTTTTGCTTTCATGGCGTTTGTAACCAAAAGAGAACTAGCACGCTCACCTAAAGTGGAATCTTTTCCAGTTACTCTACCCCAAGCCCTTTCAGCTAAAATTTTATCAGCAGTATGTCTATTATTTATATCTTTACTTATAGAATATGCTATATCATGTTCTCGACAAGCTTCATCCAATTGATTCACCCCTCTATCACCACGAACTAATCGTTCTTTAAGTTTAGTTCCTGGTCCGCAATAATTATATCCTGGCAAATGTAATTCAACTGGTAAATTATTTATTAGAGAGTTTAAAACACCTCCACCTCTTTTGACATCCCTTTCGCTATTAACAGAACGATAATTAAGCATAATTTATATATTTGAATCCATTGAAGGCTATTTTATGATTAAACTTATTTTGAAAAATAATTTAGTTATATAATTCGCACTTATTAAGATTTTTGAAATAGTTAAAAGGATGAAGTTTGTCAAGCAACATGTTAAAATTAAAATCAAAAATTTTGATGAAACTGTTGGATCAGGTGTTGAAAAAAGTAAACATGGTGTCTTATTACCTAATAACATACGAGGGTTAATAGTAGGACCTTCAAATTGTGGTAAAACCAATGTCTTATTAAGTATGTTATTAGACTCCAATGGATTATGCTTTGAAAATATCTATATATATTCAAAATCATTACATCAGCCTAAATATGAATATTTAAGAAAATTGATAACTTCTATCAGGGGAATGGGTTACTATGAATTTTCAAATAATTGTGAAATAATGGAACCCTCGGAAGCTAAAAAGAATTCAATTTTTATTTTTGATGATGTTGCTTGTGAAAAGCAAAATAATATACGATCATATTTTTGTATGGGCCGACATAATGGTGTTGATAGTTTTTATTTATGTCAATCTTATACTCATATTCCTAAACATTTAATTCGTGATAATGCTAATTTCATAATCTTATTCAAACAAGATGATTTAAATCTGCGACATATTTACAATGATCACGTAAACTCTGATATGACATTTAATCAATTCAAAGATGTGTGTAAAGAATGTTGGAAAAATGATTATGGATTTTTATTTATTAATAAAAACAGATTGTGTAATAAAGGGAGATATCAAAAGAACTTTGATGAATTTCTATTGATTGAAGAAGAAAAATAAGAGATCTGATTAGGGATCTGTAGCAGTTTATAAGTGAACAGATCAGAGGAGTCGAATCAATAACTGTTGCAGTTTATAAGTGATCTCATTAGAGAGGATCGAATTAGTTGATGGGGGTGAGTGTAAGCAATCAGTAGTGTGCGAGATTAATCAATATTAATTTAAAAGTTAATTAGCACATCTTAAAAAATGAATCAAAAAGTATTTGGAGAGATGATAAAAGCACAAAAAGCTTTGAAACGAAAATATGCTATTTTAAAAACTGGGCAAACTTCTAAAGGAGATGAATTGGAAAAAACTTTCCAACCTATAGTAAAACCTCTAAAAGAATTAATAAAAGTGGTTGAAAATCAAATACCTAATGATATAACAATAAAACCCGAAACAAAAGAAGAAAAATCTACAATAAAAGAAGAAAAACGTGAATATTTTAAACCCCAGAGTTTGAGTTTCGAAAGCTTTAAAACGTGAACACCGAATTCAACTTTAACATTCAATGCTAGCGAAAATTATGAAACGCCTAGCAAAAAAAGTAATATTGAAAGTAATTCACCACAGACTGTCTCAATAAAAAAAAATGGTTCTAATGATGCATATGGACCTTATTTCGATAAAAACCATATACGCAAAATGGGGAAATCTACCTTTAACATTGATGATAAAACTGGTGATATACACATTGATAATAAGGTTTTTAAAAAAACAGAGGGCTTATATGAATTGATATTTAGCAATAATCCACAGATAGAACTATATACTGAAGATGATTTGAACGAGTATAAAAAAATATTATTACTGACGAATGCTCATTTAAAAAATCCAAATGATTCTTATTCACAAATAAAAGGGCATAGAGGATTGAAATATGTGAACATCATTAAAAAACTAATGACACATAAGTATAATACTCGAAAAAAAATAGTTGGAAGTACATACCTATCGAAAAGAAAAAGATTGCCATTGGATATGCAATTTTCAACCAAACCTATAGAGTATGTTCATTGGGATGATCCAAATGAACTTGTTGATAGATTGAGACTCTTGATTGCATCTCAAGAAGCTGGAAATAATAATCACAATAATGAAATTATTTCAATAATCGAGGAACTTAAGGAGGCAGGTCTAGTTGAATAAAAGAACATTCAAAGTTAATTTTTTATCATAAACAAAATGGTTATTGACAAGTTTGGTTGAAGTGAGAATAATGAAAGAATCATCACTTCAGCCCAGCCAGGAGTAGGATTTAATTTAACATCTGATGGAGACTACGACATACAATTTAAACGTCTTGTTAATATTAATAAACCAATACACCTTAAAGATGCTGCAACAAAGGAATACATAGATAATGAAATAGATGCAATTAATAAGTACAGTATATTACTACGAAAATCTATTGATGATACATATGATAGTTTAATGACATATATTAATGCTGAGAATTTAAAAATAACTGAAATATTACAAAATTTAGAGCATTCAATAATTAATTTGGAAGTTTATAATTTTAAAAAAGATCAACAATAATATTACATACAGCTAAATTATGAGCAAGAGAAAGGTTGTTGAGGAGTTACATAAACCTGCTAGAAAAAACTTTAAGAGGCGTCGTGTTATAATCAAAGGTTTTGATGATCTTTGGCAAGCTGATCTTGTAGAAATGGGTGCATATGCTGCTGAAAATGATGGATATAAATTCTTACTAACTGTAATTGATACATTTTCAAAATATGGTTGGGCTATTCCAATAAAAAATAAAACAGGTGTGAATGTTACTGAAGCGTTCAACACAATTTTCATAAATTCAAATAGGCAGCCTAAAAACTTACAAACTGATGATGGTAAAGAATTTTTTAACAAAATCTTTCAAAATTCTATTGCGAAATATGAGATTAATCATTACTCAACATTCAGCTCATTGAAAGCCTCAATTGTTGAACGTTTTAATCGTACAATAAAGGAAAAAATGTGGAAAGAATTCAGTTTTAATGGAAACTATAAATGGATTACTATGATTCAGAAACTTGTACATGATTATAATCATTGTACTCACAGAACAACTAAACGAAAACCTGCTGAAATCACCAAAAAAGATGAAAAAATATTATTATCTACAGTTTACAATCACATTAAAATTGCACCATTTGCAAAATTTAAAGTTGGTGAATCAGTTCGAATAAGCAAGTTTAAACATGTTTTTGAGAAAGGCTATACACCCAACTGGACAGCTGAAATATTCAAGATAACTAAAAGACAGCTAACAAATCCAACAACTTACTTATTAGAAGATTATCAAGGGCACCCCATTAAAGGAGGGTTCTATGAACATGAATTACAAAAAGTGAAACATCCTAGTATATATTTAGTTGAAAAAATAATCAAAACCAAGGGTGACAAAGTTTTTGTGAAATGGCTTGGATTTCCTTCTAATCAAAATTCATGGATAAACAAGAATGATGTATTAGTGTGAAATATACTTATACTTGACAGAGTTAATGTTTACACATTTCGAAAAAATTATAAATTTGGATTTAAGTTCTCTAAAAAATAAAATTTTTCATTAGTTTAGTTTGAATAAATTTATTGAACACAGTGGATCATAAAATTAGAATGAGCGACAAAAAGCAATTGTTGAATGAGGATAAGAATATGAGTAAAAATAAACAATGTCAATATAAATTATATTGCACATCTGCAAAATCTTGTTACACTTGTCCAAAGCAGCAATCATCATCATCATCATCATCGTCATCACCATCATCAACTGGGGATAAATGTTCAATCCCATATAAAAAACAAAAATAATTGTATACTGAAATTCATACAATGATAAATAAAACATAATTTTAATGTTATAAAATAAAAAAAATATTTTTGTATTTCATTCATTTTTTTTTATAAATTACATATTTAAAATATATTCATGTTTACTACTACAATTTAAAACAACTTTAAATGTGTTTATGTACATATTTATCAACAGATCTACAAAAATGTTCCAATTTCTCTATTTCACCCTTTAAAAACGTTATCTGAGAACTTATTTCTAACAAATTTTTAATGTCATATTTTATTTCATTTATAGATTCACCACACTCTCTTTTTACTTTATCAATTTCACTATCAGCATAATGTTTTGAAACAGCATCAAAATTTTCTATAGGTTGAGCAACGTTTATTACTCGTTTATTTTTCAGATCATAATCACCATCAGCCGTTAAATCAAATCCTTCACCCTGCAGACCTCGTAAAGGTTTTCTCCCCCTCCGCTCACCTGAACGTCCAAATTTGTCTATTGACATTTCAGAATTAATAAAATTATTGTAAAACTAAATCATTTGTAATGATATATTTCTTTTAATTTATATATATAAAGCATTTTTTTTATATTTAAGCTATATCCATATAATATTCTTGTTTCAATTTTTTCAAATCAATTATCTGGAAATCCGATCTATGCGATGTGTCATATGCTGTAAATCTTTCAATTTCACCATTACTTGAAATTCTTTCACTATCAAATTCCTTATATTCAAAACATTTTATTTTCAACGATCGTCTTTTAAAATTGCTATCATATGAACATTTCAATTTAATTTCTTTGGTATCATCATATACAAGTTTAAAATGTCTATAAAATATATTTTCACTCTCGATAATGCCTGAAATATCTTTTTCTTTTTTAATTAAATCAAGTCTAAAAGCTTCAATCGCTTCTTCAACAGTAACATAATCAATTTTTGATGATTCCTCACTTAATGAATTTGTTGTAACTTGTCCATCAAACTCTGGTGGTGCTGTGGTTGTTGTTATTGTTGTTGTTGGTGTTGTTCTTGTATCATTATATTCAGTGTCATGTGAATTGATTCGCTTTAGAAGTTGTATAGATAAGCGTATTTGTATTGTTTCATTATTTGGAAGTAACACATTAAATTGAGCATCTCCATTATGTTCAATATCTAATTTAATATTATTAGTAGGAGCTGCATAAATCTTAATAAGAAGCAAACTTAAAATACAAAAAGGTGTAAAAAGGTTCTTCATATTGGTAGCTTCTTTAGATTCAAAGATCGTTGTTAGCTCTTCAATGGTATTTTGTAGAATAAAATTTTTTATGTTATGATGATTTAATTTGTTTGTGACTCTTGCTTCTTTTGTAAATGAGCTTCAAAAGAAGCCCTGAAATCTTCCACTAATACTAATAAGCGTAAAACATCATCATCTGTAATGGTATTATTTTCTTTTTGTATGTAAACTATTTTCATTGTGTTCAAGTTGTCAATTAAGTCTATAATTCTCTCTCGCATATATTTAGCATTTCTAGCATCAAAGTTTTTCTTCACATCCTCTAATTGTAGTAATGCATTATTAAGCCTGTTTATCAATTCTGATTTTTTATCTAAAACTATGTTGTCAGCTTTTCTATATATAGAGGTAGTAGTAGTAAGAGATAATGATGCCAAATTTGATTCTGATTTCTCCTTCTTTGAAAGAAGTTCCCAATCATTTTCTACTGCGAATGGACAGTCATCTGGAAACTGGTTTGTTTTGAAAGTTTTTTTCTCATTGGTTATATTATTTATTTCTCCGACTATTCCTATATCACCACCCAAAACTTCAATTTGAACATGTTGCCATTCAAGAAATTTAATACCCCAATTCAGATATGTTGGTAATGATTCACCGTTTCTTACAGCTAGTAATAAAACCTTATCACCAAATTCTGGAGTTGCCCAAATCTCTAACACAGAACCAAATATTTTTACATTAACTATTTTAAAGGATTTCCATTTCCTAATGCAAACACAATATTTATGTGCATGGTATATATTTTCACACCAAAACATCTTTACGATACCTCTATCAATTATTTACTGTTCATTTATAGTAAATTACTTTGATATTTATAATAATCCATTGAGGTATAGGTTTATACTTAAATTAGTAAAAAAATTACCTTAATATCTAAAATCTTATAGTAAAAATGACCTTGATCTAAACTAAACTCTGATAGCAAAACATAAAATATAATTTCTTAAAAAAAAAAAAAAAAACACACTAACAACATTCATTCATTCATAAACCACAACTTTTATTATTACTGATAAGAAAAATAATTTATTCATAAACTCTAACATTTTAAAAAAATGTTCTAATAAAATTAGCCAACATGTTGCAACATGTTTCAGCTACAACCACAGACCCAAACCCTCACACCACTACCAAAAAAAACCCCACACCAACCCACACACCCAACCCACCACACATCACCCTCCCCCAATATCCAATTAACGTCACCCAAACATCTCGACACACTAAAACGTGCTAATAAAATAAAACGTGCTCATTAAATTCACAAAAACAAGCATTTTTAACAAATTATGGGGTTTGTTGGAAGGTGGAGTAGAACCCGCTTTGTTTACCTACTAACGCAGCATGGAATAACGAATTTAGCTTCAATATTCGTCCTAATCTCCAAAAATGTCTAGCATACAGAATACAACAAATACTAGAAATAATTAACCTAAACGAACAAATAAATATTTGTAAAATACTGCAAAATAACAGTGCCAATTGGCTAACAATAAAACAAAATATGAACATTGCATTAACATAGGTACTTCAAAAAAGATCAAACGCCACCAACCATATACCAAAACCTATTCATAAAGGAAATACATAAATATCAAAATTACGAAAAAATATTTACTGATGGATTAAAAATTAATTAATAAACAATGACTTAATTGACTTAAACATCAAGTATAAATTCCGTCTACGCCCTATCCTATAGCTTCAATATTTACTGCTGAAATAAACGCAATATGATGTGCTATCAAGCTGGCGTTAAGCCAGACTAACAAAAATCTTATTATAATTTCAGATAGTAAAAGTACTATAGACACCATAATTAATAAAGTATCTACAAACAACATAGCTAAGCACATTCTTATGTTAAATTTCTTTGTCCAGATAAAAAAATTTAAGATTTTTAGTGTTCAAAGAAATTTGCGACGAGATTGATTTTTTTTTGTGTTTGTATTTGTCTGGTTTGACAGTTGAATTTAACTTGAAGCAGAAGCAAATATTTCAGGTAAAGCACATTCCATAACTTTATTGAGTTAATTTATAATTTAATATTCAATACTTTTCTGGACAAACACTAATTTCAAAATAAATTTAGTTTTTTTTTTCTTAACCCCTCTAAGACCTATTCTTTGTTTTTTAAGGGTTTTGTTTTGCCCATTTTATTTGAAATCTACAAACAATTTGTTCTACGATTTTTTTATAATTTATTAGAAATATAATAATCTGTTTTACCTTTTAATTATTTTTTCCTATTTACCTGTGCGAAGTACTTGAAGTTGGCCTAAGTTTTGCCCATTTTATGAGTAAACCCGCGAATATAATAAAAAAAAAATTTTTAAGTATTACACATTGAACATATTTGTAGCGGATGGGTGATTTAAATTTTTGATATTTCAACAGATTTTAATAAAAATCATAATTTTCTCCAGTCACCTTTTATTTTTTTAATAATTTTGGACAAAAATATTGTAATTTTAGTTCTTCAATTTAACACTACGAGCTTTTAGCGCTGCTTTCCTATAAAAATAAAACTTTTGCGAGAAAAAGCTTTTTATGCATTTGTGTGGGTATAAAATCAATATTTTTCTGAATTATATAAAAAAACACGCTCTATATTAAAAAAGAATTGTCACACCATTATCAGCATTTTGTTTATTTATTTTGTTTGTTTATTATCACCCAAATACGTGTTAAAATTTGGCAACGCAGCACAATATTTTTCTATTAGATTTTTTATATTCACACACACAATTAAAAAAAAAAAAAAAGCTCTTTTCATCCAAAAAGCTTTTTTAAAAATGACGTCACGATTCGGAGCTTTCTCTGGCGCTATCCCCCTCTTAACTGTACCAGCTGACAATTGAAACTTCAAAATTACCAAAAAGTATATTGGTATTGGTAAATGAAAGAGTAAATTTTGCTAAAAATCGAGATTTTTGAAAATTAATCTAAATAAAAAAAAAGATTGATTTTTTGGTCAATAAAATTTAAAAATTGATCTAGATAAAAAAAAAATTGTTTTTTTTTTTTGAAAAAAGACTGATTTTTTTAGTCAAAGAACTTCAACATTAATTTCCAAACACAAATCCAAAATAGAGCGATAACTTAATATATACAGTGGTTTTCAATAAAATCCGGACAGCTATCATTTTTCGATTCAAACTGACTTTTTTCACAAAGGTAGTTTTGATTATTTGGAGAAATAATTTTTTATATTACCTTACGTAATATTGATATAGTTGGTTTTATTGAAAAAATAAATAAATTAGTAGAAATTGAGATGTATTTTATTTTAATTATTTTATTACATTTATTATACGAAAAAAAACTACTTATAAATAAATTGTATGAAAGTTAATAATTATACTTAATACATAATACCGGCTACCTAATATTTAATATTAAGTATGACCACCATTTGCCTTAATAACAGCTTCGCACCTTTTTCATGGAATTAATCAAATTTTTAATAATGTCATTATTAATCCTATTCCAAGCACTTTGAATTTGCCGCTTTAAGTCCTGTTGTATTTGCGCTTGCAGATTACATTCTCGGACTTTTTTCTTCATAATAGCTCAGCTATTTTCAATAGCATTAAGATCTGGGCTGTACGACGACCATTACAAAAGATGAACGCAATTTTGCATTAGGTAGTCTTTAACCTGAAAATTAAAATAAAACGCGAATTAATAAAATAATTCAAATTGTGTTTTTAGGTTTTTTTAAAAAAAATGTTTAATAAAAAACTTACATTTACATTTTTTGCTGTATGGGCTGGCGCATTATCCTACTGAAATATAAATCTTTCAGTTTCAGAAGATAGCTCCAAAACTGACGGCTATAAATGGTTCTCTAGGGTATCGAAATAGATATCTGCAGTGACTCTTCCATCTATAAATGCCAGTTGACCTAAACCACATCCCCAGACCATTAACACTTTCATTTTGTTAGGGTTTTCCTGAATGCAGTTATCACTAAGGCGTTCTCCTGGCTTCCTTCGGATATGTAGCCGCCCGTCTCCAACATGCAGCTTAAATTTACATTCAACAGAGAACACTACACTATTCCACATATATTGGGTCCAACTGGAATGTTCCTGAGCCCACAGGAATAATCTTCGATGGAACCTTTAGGACCGGCTTTTGAAGTGAACAACGTGACCTTAGATTTGCTTCCAGTACTCTCCTCCATACTGTAACCGCAGAAATGTAAGTTCCCCTAGCTAAAGCAAGCTACGCTTTCAATTTTGTAGAAGTTTTGAAGCGATCGTGTTTTCAACGAGGGATATTACCTTCTACGATCGTTGTCTTTCGGGGCCTTACAGATCCTTTGCAGCGTTCGATATTTCCGGTATTTTTAAATTTCTTTATTAAATCAGCAACAGAAGACTTTCCGCGTGATACACTATCACTAATTTTCCTTACTGGCAATCCTTCATTTCATGCCATAACGCGATAATAACTCTTTATTCACTATCACTTAATTTCGACAGTTTTGTTAATTTATTGAATGTTTATGTTTATTAGTTCACTTATCGAGTATTAATAAACTGTTTCGAAATATGTATACTTCTTTTAAGCACCACCTTATACATAAAAAAAATATTGCTCCAAATAACCAAAACTACCTTTATAAAAAAAGTCTCTTTGAATCGAAAAATTATACCTGTACGGATTTTATTGAACACTACTGTATGTGGGTACCTAGTCACAACGGCATCGAAGGTACCAGACAAAGAAGCTAAAGCATCTATACAAGCAGAAATGATAACAAGAAATGGTAATCAAATCAACCAAATAGAAAATAGAAATTTTGATTTAAAAAAAAAAAAAAACAGAATCTCTTAGATGTAATACCTGTAATGTACATATTTCAATACCTCAAAAAAGGACATAACTTAAACGAAGTTCTAGGAAAGAATGAGATTAACATAAAAAACTAATACAATATATAAAGGCCACCAATATCGTCAAAAAATAAAAAACCACATTAAACATAAATACTAATTAAATAATACAAAGAACTCAGAGCATTCAACTAATCAAAATATGATTGCTGAAACGCCAAAAAATATGTATTTAATACTGTTAATGACAGTAGATAATAACTGAATCAAAGCTCCCATTTGTGTCATAAGATTTTTCATTATCACTGACTCGAACCGGTTGGGTCGTGAGGTGATTATCACTGGTATAATTTGTTTCTCTTACGTTTTGTACCCAGTTTCGCAATGTTGGGAATACATTTTTTGTAAATTTTGGTTATAACTACATGCTTTGTAGTTAGCTGGATGATTATCTGAATATAGAACGCGTTTCACAGTTCTCTGGCAAACACTGGTGTCATGCTCACCGGCACATTTAACACACCTAGGTATTCAGCTACAGTACCTGCTGGTGTGGCCGTACCGCACAGCCATTACTCAATAACCATAGCGATCTAGCACCTACAGTTTCCCCATACATGATACGGTTTCTGATTACCACGTGGTGGATCTAAAATCAATACCTTAGCCAAACCTTGTGGTTAGTGGATGTAAAACGGTGCTAACGCGCTAATTGGGGTCACCGTCATACCGTATGGGTTTCCCCACTTAAACCATCTAATAAAAATCGTGTGTAAAAATGTGGCCAAAATGAAACTATCCAAAATTCTATTATTTATACCCGCCATATAAAATTATTTATACCAAAAATTAAATAATATGATAAGATAGATAGTAACATAATACTTCGTTATATTTTATTAAAAACAGGGAAGACTATTTTTCCAGAAAACAACTTTGAAATTAATATGGTTTGAAAAGAATAAATATTATAAATAAGGTTTTGATATTCTATATTGGATCATTGGATGTAAATATCTATATTGAATAAATATTATAAATATGGTTTTGATATTCTATATTGGATTAACACAAAATATTTTTTTTTTGTCTCTGGAGAGTATCTTAGCAAAATTAGTTAGCAAAAATTATGGAAAGAGCTTAAAGGAGAATTAGCAAGTGCGCCAAGAGGTGTAGACTCTGCGCTAACCCGAGAAAAACAGAACTTATGTTATTTACCACAAAAAGATACCAGAATTCGCGGAGCTAAGTCTGGATGGTATGATCCTGAATCTTATACCCAGTGTTAACCCAAAATTAAACTGAAGATTGAATATTGAGGAAAGCGCCAAGAATCCTTGCATAGCCCTTTTCTTCTACAAGCAAATGTTAGGTAAGAAATGGGGATTAAAGCCACAAATTACTTTATGGATATACACCTCTATAGTACGCCCTATGTTTACCTACGGATCTATTGTGTGGTGGTTGACTGTGGAGAAGTAGTACATACGTACTAAAGTTGGTACAGAGAAACGCTTATGTCCGTATCAAAGATATGTTGAGAACATCGCTTGGTATGGAACTAGATGTACTTGCCACTGCGAGTCACTCGCAAGAAGTAGACTACAACGGTTTACTTACCTCTTTGCTTAGGCAAAGGTTTACTTACCTATGAAGAACTGGGAAATATTGCCCCTCAAACATACTAGGTTTCTTTAAATCTATTAAATGGTAAGAATGGTTTTAAACGCACAATAGCTCGTTAAGGTCGGAGTGCTCTCTTGCGTTCTCTTTCAGAAAAAAATATATCAAATTCTTAGCAAGATGCGGTGAAAACGCACATAAAATGGGTACTGGCTTACAAAAACCTACGGACGCTCCACCAATGGCTAGCGGGATGGTGCCTAAATCCACGGACTACACAATCCTAAGATTGGAAAATAACAGAAATTTTTCAGTATGAAGATTCCATCAATAAGACAACCTCCTAAGTGTAGTTGACACCGCACTGTTTATAGACAGGTCCAAGATGGATTGTGGTGTAGGTGCTGGTGTATACTCGGAATTACTTAATATTCCTTCAGACTCTAATAGATCCAGTTTATTTTAAGCCAAAGTGCTAGCAATCTGGAAAGCATGTCAACTAATAAGAAATAATACTTCAAGGAAAAGTAACATATAGTGATAGATAGCCAAGCAGCGATTCTGGTTCTAAACTCCACAATAGTATAATCCAAACTCGTATGAAAATGTTCTGACAAACTTGCTTTCCTGAGAACCAGTACTGAATCACGTTACTGTGGATTCTGGGCCATAGACACACACCTTGGAATGAACATGCGGATGAACTAGTTAGAAGAGGGTCTAGTTTGGACGCGTCACTGGCAGAACTGAGAGATCCACCATAAACAGTGTAAAGAGGGATATACAGGGTATCCGCCGGGAAGGTATACTACTTTGTTTTGCCGCCATTGTGGTAAATGTTAGTCTTGACAGTTCATATTTGGCAGTCGTGAAGTACACACGTGGCAAATATATTATGGAATAATATTCGATAAACCAACGTGCCAATAGGATGTTACAGCTCGCCCATGACAACCCCTATTTTCATGAAAAAATCATCATGAGTGACGAGGCACATTTTCATTTAAATGGATATGTGAACAAACAGAATAGTCGCTTCTGGGCAATGGAAAACCCTCAAATTATTCATCAGTCACCTTTACATCCATTAAAAGTGACAGTCTGGTGTGCAATTTGGTCAGGAGGAATCATTGGACCTTACTTCTTTGAAAATCAAAACGGCGTAACGGTAACTGTGAATGGGGAGCGATATCGTGATATGATTGAAAACTTTTTAACGCCACAACTGCATGCTTTGGGCTTGATTAACATGTGGTATCAACAAGGCGGTGCCACATCGCATACAGCCAGGATTACAATGGAATTGCTGCGAGACCTCTTTCCACAACAACTTATTTCAAAAAATGGTGATGTTGATTGGCCTCCACGGTCGCCTGATTTAACTGCTCCGGACTTCTTTTTGTGGGGATATCTAAAAAGGAAGGCTTATGCAAACAAACCAGAAACGCTTGAGCAACTCAAACAAAATATTCGTGATGAAATTAATGAAATACCGCGTAAAAAGTGTGAGAATGGAAAAATGTGCTCAGAAGGGCTCGCATTTGTGAGCCTAACAGAGGCGGACATTTATCTGATATTGTATTCCATACATAATTGCCGACATTAAATAAAACATTTCTCAATATAAGATCCATTCTCTTTCATTTAATCAAAAATTATAAACAAACAAAGTAGTATACCTTCCCGGCGGACACCCTGTATATGTCTACTTAAAGGACATAACCACTTGCCGTACAACGAAGAGACGTGGCTGTTGTACAATAGAAATAAAACATACAACCTACGTAAATTGTCCCGAGCAACACAGTCACATCCACAGCTGTGTTCACCACTCAACCAAAAACCAAACATCCCGCAGCTTCGTACAACTTTATCTTTGACATATGGTAATTGACCTGTAGGCAAATATACATTAACGTTTGATCTTTTTTTTTTTTTATGATATCCTAACAGACAGTAACAATTTATATATTATCAATTGATGATTCTTTTTTGAAAGTCAGATCGATGGAATCTTTTCATTCATTTATAAGTGTTACCTGTTTGTAATTTACTGGCTAGTACATTGGGATGATATGATGATCTATAGTGGTATTTTGTACCTGATTTTACCAATTTCATCTTTTACTTATTTTATGTGACCATTACGGATTGCGCTGTTTTAAACGTACCACGGTGCAATAACCAATTTTCTAAGCGTTTGACACTGAAAATTATATCTATGGTCGATTTACTGGCTGTACCCTACAGTTCGATACCGTAATTCCAAATAGGATTGATGATGCATTTGTATACCAATACTTTATTTTCAAGTGACAGCTGAGATTTATTACCAGGTATGTGGTACGTAATTTTGTTCTGAGATGTTTTATTTTGTTGAAAATATGAGATTTCAAAATTAATTTACCGTACTCCTAAATATTTTGCGGAGTAGGATTGTTATTTAGATACACTGGTGGACATGTTGCATTTCTATTAATATAATATGTATTGATTTATTTTCGTTTACTTTGATTCGCCAAAGATTTAACATTAGTTTTGAATGTTGTTAACCAGTCTTGAATGCAGGTTAAGTAAAGCATCTTCTACCATCTGCAAAGGTAGCAATTGTAGGCTCTGCATTGATAGGTAGGTCTGCAGTGAACAGTAGGTACAAAACTGGACCGAAAACACTTCCCTGTGGAAATCCAGATTTCATATCAACCATGTTAGTGATTGCTTCGATATGCCTAACCATACATTTTTTGTTAGTTAAGTATGATGAAAGATTTCGTACAGGTTATGTGGTTGGTTTTTTTTTAGGTTGTACAATAAACCAGTATGCCAGACATTATCGTAAACCTGGCTAATGTCCAGAAAAGCTGCAGAGCAGTATTTTTTGGTTGAAATGTAGCGTTGATTTTATCAACTACATGCACACTATGGATTTGTTCACTAATAATTTTCAGCAGCTTTTTCTGATCGGGGACTTAACTGTGCTTGTCGCTTCCCAGTGTGAAAAGTCTGTCTGATTTGATGTTGATAAGTTTCCAGGTAATTCTCTATCGATTCGTTTTAAATTCTTAGTTATAATGTTTTTAAATTTTTAGTTGCATTGTTTAAGTTCGCTTTGTCGAAGCTTTAGTTGTTTGCCAGATTTTCATTAATTTTCTTTTTTCTTCAATTTTAAGTTTGACATATGACAAACACAATATTTTAGGATTAGAAATTTCCTGTAGCCCGTGCTTTCTTTAGTGGTGTCTAGTACTATCCTACTAAAACATTTCCCGCTTCAGATATTTGCTCAGCATTTTTTAATGGTATGTATGATGACAGCAACTTCTTTTCGACTAATGTTCTGTATTTTTTCCAGTAAATTTGATATACAATTTTTAGTGTATCATATAAGGTTTTTTCTGGAATTTTCAGATGGTAGCTCGAAACCGGCACTGTTGTGCTCGAAATTGACTGTAGTTTCACCTTCAAAAAGTCCCCAGAAAAATTCCTTGTGGTAACTTCAGGGGGTCCGCTTAAAGTCAGACTTTGTTTTTTTTTTTGAAAATTTATTACTCTAGTAAAACTCTTATACAATTCAAATTGTTAATGTACAAAACTGTGAATCAAAGCTAATTAAAGCAGTGCCAGGCTTACCCCAAGGCAGTCATATTGCTCCAATATTATTCATTCTTTTTGTAAACGATATTGATAAATTTATAGTAAATTCTAGTTCGCTTGGCTTTCTGATGATTTTAAAATTTTGCGCATCACAAATAATATTGTAGATGCAGTTGATATGCAGAATGATTTAAATCTTTAAAATATTTGGTCTAATAATAACTGCCTAGAGTTAAATGTTTCTAAATATACAGTGGTAATAACAAAAAATAAATAATAATAATAGTTAGATTTAGGTAAGAATTTTAACTACAATTAGCTATAGTTTTTCTTTTAATTAGTTTTATATGATCAAAAATCAATATAGTATAGCTTGTTTTTCAAAAACCTGGAATTTTCCAAGCAAAAAATAAAATAAAAATTTGCACAAATTGTGAAAGTATAGAAAAAATAGAATGAATTAAAACAAAAAAATTTGTAATAATAAATAAAACTTTAGAGCGTAAATTAATCTTTACCAATGTAGTTATAGCAAAAAAAATTAAATTATATATTCTTTATAGCTTTAAGAATAACAAAAAAATGTGTAGTAATTATGATGGATTAAATAAAGCAACAATTTCAAATTCAAATTTAAACATTATTCGTATAATGGGAATTATCGCGCTTAGGTGAGAATTATCGCCCGAATGGATTTCGGGAGATAATGTTCACACCGCTTTATTGAAAGGTGAGGTTTTCTTAGAGGACAACCTATATTAAACTATTCTGACTGCACATTAGCAATCTGCTTGGTTTTATTTTCGCTATGAGCCTTTAAACCTAACACTTAGATGGGTTCTAACTCTTCTAATTTTTCATCCAATTCTTGTATATACCAGTTCGAGACTATCACTTAAAATCAGTTAAAGTAGCCCTAAACTGATTTTTTGTACAATTAGCTAGCTCTACGGTCAGCGTGATAAATATTGGGAATTATATCCTCATTTTGTAGGAGACCCAATTTATCTAAGTACATAAAACCTTCTGGTGGTACAAATACTGAATTTAATGTAGTTTTTTAATGTATCTATCATCTGGGTAACCGACATGGCGGGCTAAACTGTTATTTTCTATTGCCGAGATTCTTGCGAAATGATTTCTTATAAGTTGAAGAATAAAATTGTCTATTCTAATAATTTCAGTTAAATTATAAATATGTTTATTTGAAATATAGTGTTTATAATGGTACTGGCTTTACGGTATTTACCTAAACATGCTCTCAGACATTTCCTTTCGTACACTCTATATTTTTCCATAAGGGAACTACTAATATTATACCATATTGGAGCTCCATAGGTTAGAATCGGTCTAATTAAAGCCTGGTATGCTATCAATTTAACTTTTGGACTAAGATATTTAGAATAAAATAATTTTTTAGCAATAAAAAACGCTTTGTTAGCTCTTACAAGTTGATTTTTAATGTGTTTACTAAAGTTCATATTTCTTTGCAACCAAATTCCCAAAAATTTCACATAACTATTTTTACATATTGAACGATCGTCTGCTGTTATGCTAAATTTTTTCCAGTTTTTTTTTACCGAAGTGTGGCAATATCTAAGTATATTTCTAAAAAACATCGATTCACATTTCCCAAAATTAATCCTTAGACGCCACGAGTGGGTATATTTTTGTATGGTGCTAAACATAGATTGTAATGTAATTTTAATTGTGTCATATGTTTTATCCGCAGTGTAAATTGTTAAATCATCAGCATATGCTAATGAATGTTTTTTATTGTCATCATGTATTTGTAAAAATTTTAACAATTCATTTAGATATATAATAAATACTGTTCCTTGTTGCAGCCCGTTTTTTATTTTGAATAATTGGTTTGTTTTTACGCGATTGGTTTCAACTATAACCTTTCTTTCTTAAATCATATTAATAATTTTGATAAGATTCCTCAGACAAGTCAATCGACAAGCTACCGACACAATCCTTATTATTTAAAAACCAACATATATCTGACACTAATTTATTTACTGCATGAACAGTCGAGTGCTTCTCTCTGAATCCAAATTGGTAATCAGATAAAATTTTCTTATTATTCAGTATATTCAGAATAGAATTATTAATCTTTTCAAACACTGAATTATTAATCTTTTTATTGGGTGATAGTTGTCTGGATCTGTAGGATCCTTACCCGGTTTAGGAATTGCAATTACTTTTTTCGATTTTCCAACCACATGGAAAATATCCATTATTTAAAACATTATTAAAAATAATAACATATTTACGAATAATGTTATCTGATAGATTTTTAAGGACAATATTAGGAATATTATCAAGGCCAGCAGATTTTTTGTTATTAAGATTCGAAAAAGTATTTTTTAGCTGAGTAAAAGTAACGAAATAATTGTCTTGCGTTTGACTATCTAATAAAAAATCAGATCTAAGATTATCGGTAATATTTAGCAGTACGTTAGTATTTTCTAGACGCTCATGTAAATTTTCTAATTCAATTTTTACATTATTATCCAACTCATCATCACTACTATAATGTAGAACATGTTTTTTTTGAAAATTCAAACCCATAATATTTGCAATATCTTTTTTATCATTTATAACATAATTATTTTTACTATCTCTTTGCGCATCATTATTTATTGTGGAATCAGTTAATAGCGAAGCTTGAGTATATTTAATTTTTAATGAGGAAATTTGTAAGTTGTTTTTATTTCGAAAATTTTTATTTAGAGTAGGAAACATGGTCGAATTAGATGGTGTTATATTTCGTATTTTATTTTCCCAGTATTTATTTATAGTTATTCTAAAATTTTGTTTTAATAATGTATTAATGTTAGCTAAAATTGCTTTAAATCTAGTTAAGTGCTATCCACAAATTATATAGAAATAATTGCGATAAAAATGATGTGAGCATTTTTATCGCAATTATTTCTATATCATTTGTGGATAGCACTTAATATTGTACTTTTATGTTTCTGCAATTTTTCAATAATAGGATTGCTATAGTTTTTTAAGTACATTCTCGGTTTTTTATATCGGAATAGATTCTGTGATTGTTTCATAGATAATTTTATTAAGTTGAATAACAGATTCATTTCTTTCTGAATTATTTAAGTTTCGATTATTTACTTTAAGATCAATATTTTGATATTTTATTAGATTTATGTCTAATTTTTTTTTTTTGAATTTTCCCCATTTAGCTTTTTGAAAGTCTTAATAATTATTCTGTTCATCATTTTGTTGGAAGATAAAGTCGCTTAGATTTTGCGTTGATACTAAAAAAGTCTAATGCTCGATGGTCACTGTCATATGTTAATGTTCTAAGTTTATCAGTTCGTCTATGTTGATCAAGTGTTAGTCTATTGTCCGCGATACAGATGTCTAAATATGAACCACATCGTGGAAATGTAGGATAATCACTATGATATATGGTTACAAGATCAAAATACATATTTTGATCTTGTAACCATATATTCACGAAGTTTGCTCTTGAATTATTATCTTTATTACTCCAATTTTTGTGTTTCGCCTGCAAGAATGTAGTAATTATCGATTATATTTAATTTAAGTATTTCAAATAGTTGGTGGAATTCATTATTAAAGTTATCCTGATTTCTTATTATAGAATAAAATAATTCTATAATAGAGTCTATCTCCTACTTCGGTACGATAAAGATCAACTACAATCGTTAAATTAAACAAATTTGAAAACAGTTAAAATTGAAAAATAACAATTAAATAATTAAAATACCAGAAATTTTTTTCTGTACTGTTTTTATTAAAATTTATACAAGAAATAAAAAAAAACTAAAAAAATAAAAAATAAAAAATTCCTAATACACGGAAGCGCGTTTGCTCATCCGATGAGGAACAAAATAATATTGATGAAAATCAAAAAAAAATCAAATTCATCTTGGAAAATAGTATACCCATAATGGCGGGTAAAAAAAATGAAAATAAGAAAACCAATATACCTTCCAGTAATGAATTTACTAACAGATTTGCTCCATTAAGTCAGCTAAACTCAGGTGAAAAAGATAACGTATCAAACATTAATAAAATTAAAAAGTTACCACCAATAAACATTATTAACAAATCCAATGAATTTATTCATAAAATGTTACATGAACTAAATATAAAAAATTATAATATAAAAAATACGAGTATCGGTACTCAGGTGTTTTGCAACTCTCCTGATGATTATAATAAATTATTTGAATCACTCAAAACGCATAATGTTAATTTTTTTAATCACGATTTTGAAAACAATAAAAAATTAAAAATAGTTTTATACGGATTGCATACAGTTGAAATTGATGAACTTAAAAGTGAATTGGAAAAAAATAATATTAAAAATTGTATTGATATTAAAACCATGAACATTAAAGTGAAACGGTATGAAAACCAATCTACATATCTTCTTTATTTTTTAAAGGGATCAATTAAACTTAATGAACTAAGGCAAAATTGTAAGGCTCTGTTTAACACTATTGTACACTTCAATTTTTACAGAGCTACACGTAAAGGTCCAACCAGATGCTACAATTGTCAAACATACGGTCATGGTGCTAAATGGTGTCATTTAGTTACAAAATGCAATATTTGCGCCGCAAATCACAAAACTACGGATTGTCCTAACTTTAACAAATATATTGCGAAAGATGAATCTATTAAACCGCTACTTAAGTGTACTAATTTTTCAGGTAATCATTTAGCCAGCTCACTTGACTGCCCGAAAAGAACTGCTTATTTAGAATTGCAAAATTCTCTAAGAAACAAAATTAAGAACAATAAACAAATTCAAACTAATACTTCAACTGTTTTCAATTACTCACCAGAATCATTTCCAACTACATTACTCCACAATAATAATTCAAATAACGTAGTTAAAAGCAATAATTCTCAAAATCATCAAAACCAGTTTACAAATAATAATAAAACGGTCTATTCTTATGCGGATGCACTCAAAGCAAATAATAATAACAACTTATTCAATATGAACGAATTAATTTCTCTTTCCAACGAATTATTAATAAAATTAAAAAATTGTAAAACGAAAGAAGAGCAATTCTCAGTTTTAGCTGAATTAACAATCAAATATTTATATAATGATTAATACTACTAATAATATTAACTTTGTCAATAATTTAAATTTAAAAATAATAGTTTGGAATGCTCAAAGTATTCGCTCTAAAGATAAATCACTAGAATTCTTTGACTTTTTATTAAATAATTGTATAGATATTGGTATAATAACTGAAACCTGGTTGAAAAGTAATGATTCATTTAATAATTCTAACTTCTATTGCTATAGAGCAGATAGACAACATAAAAATGCCGGTGGTGTAGCAATTATCGTTAATAAAAAAATTAACCACAGTTTACTTCCATTTATTAATACTTCAACTATTGAAACTTTAGCCATAAAGTTAAATACTAACGCAGGTAGTTTTACTATAATCGGTGCTTATTTTGCAGGTGGAAATCCTAACCAAACAGTTAAAAATCATTTCATAAATGACCTAAATATTATAAATAGATTACCCTATAAATATATTGTTGCAGGTGACCTTAACTGTAGACATACTTTGTGGAATTGCGGGCGTAATAATATTTGGGGACAAATTTTATATAACAAACTCGCAATTCATGATTATGAAATCTTGTCTACACCCACACCAACATATTTCCCTCATTCGGTACGGGGTACCCCATCCACAATTGATATTCTACTGACAAACTGTTCATAATTTATTTCAGCTCCAGTTACCTCGATAAATTTTAGATCGGATCATTTACCTGTTCATTTTGACATTAAAGGTGAACCAACCTTTAAACCAAAACCATATTATTATGCGTATTCACAAGCTAATTGGAATAACTTTAAAAATTTTATATCTTCCAATCTAAATTTACATAATATAAATATTGGAAGCTTTTCAAATTCAGTAGAAATTGATTTAGGAATAGACAAATTTATAGAAATTTTAGATATAGCGAAAGAAATTGCGGTCCCAAAATTCGAAAAAAGTGAGCAGAAAAACATAAAAATACCTTATTATCTGCAAGTATTGATTAATAGTAGAAATTCGAAATCAAGATTATGGCAACGTACACGTGACCCATCAATAAAACGTGAAATAAATTTTATTAATAAAAAAATTAAAAACTATTTTAATAAAATTACAAATAATAATTTTTCTGCAAATCTCGCATCGTTAAAAAAAAGCAGTAAACCTTTTTGGAAACTCACTAAAATTCTCAAAAAACGTAGTAAAACAATTCCGCCAATAATAACCGAAAATGATATTCTTATTACTGATCAAGAAAAAGCTGATGAATTTGGTAGATACTTTTTAAAAAACCACCAATTAACACATAATACTACCAATGTGAATATGGAACAAATAGTTTCAGAATCTATTAATATTATAAATAATTCTACTGTATCTGAATACAAAATTATTAAGCCATATGAAATTAAAAATATACTTAAATTAATCAAAAATAAAAAAGCTCCAGGGCTAGACAAATTGTCTAATATTTTGCTGAAAAATCTACCTAAAAAAGCTATAATTTATTTAACTTATTTATTTAATGCATGCCTTAAATTAAGTCATTTCCCAAAAGCATGGAAAGAAGCTCTTATGTTCTGCATACCAAAGCCAAATAAAAATAATAAGAAAGTCGAAGGTTATAGGCCAATTAGCTTATTAAGTTCTTTAGGTAAAATATTCGAAAAATGCATAAAACACAGAATTGACATATTTCTAGAAAATAATAACATTATTCCTAATGAGCAATTCGGGTTTAAAGCGGGTCATTCAACTAACCATCAATTATGCCGCATTAAAAATTTTATCAAAAATAATTTAAATGATAAAAAATCAGTTGGCATGGCATGATTAGTCTAGATGTGGAAAAGGCGTTTGACACAGTATGGCATGAAGGTTTGCTTCATAAAATGTTTTTAAATGGTTTTCCATTATATATAGTTAAAATTATACAAAAAATTTTAGTTAATAGACATTTCTGTGTTTCCATAAAAACCGCAAAATCCATTTTCCATCAGTTACCAGCTGGTGTTCCGCAAGGATCCACTTTAAGTCCATCACTGTTTAACATTTTCACATCCGATATTCCCTTTCCTAGTCAAACAAATTTAGGACTATTCGCAGATGATACTGCAATATTCACAGCATCTGATTCCCCATTAACAATTAAAAAAAATTTAGAAAATGGTTTTCACCAAATTAAAAATTATTTAAATGTTTGGAAAATAAAAATAAATGTTGAAAAAACTCAAGCAATGTTTTTTACTCGAAAGAGAAAACTTGAACATCTACCATTTCAATATTTATGCTTAGATGGACAATATGTGCCGTGGGGAGAAAACTTAAAATATTTAGGTATTATTCTGGATAAAAAATTAACCTTCAAACAAAATATAGATCATACTATTAAAAAATGTTACTCCATTATAAGAAATTTATATCCTTTAATATGTCGGAACTCAAAATTAAATAGTGATAACAAATTAATGATATATAAATCTATATTTCAAAGTATACTACTTTATGGCTCTCCAATTTGGGGTGACTGTGCGAAATCAAATAAAAAAACGTTACAAATAAAACAAAACAAAATTCTTAAATTAATGCTAAATCTACCATGGCTCTATTCAACTACAGAATTACATACAATAAGTAATGTACATAAAATTGAAGGCCGTATTCAGTTATTAAACCAACATTTTTTTGCAAATTGTACAATTTCATCTAATCCACTTATAAGTGGTTTAAATCAATAAATTTATTTAATAATGTATTTAACTTATTTTTAAGTTTGCTTTAGTTTAAGGTTAGTTTGTAAGTAGTCTTAGGTAAAATAATAAAATAAAGTGATCAGAAATAAGGTTTTTTAACTGATTTTCCTTATACTTATATATTACATTAACAATATACTTAAAATATAAAATTTAAAAATAATATATGTACACATTATAGTTGTAAAGGACAAGCCTCCTCATCTCTAAATTACTTTTTTTTTGTTTTTGTAACATACATTTTATATTGAACAGAATAAATTGAATTGAATTGAATTGAATTGAATAAAATAATTATTTGCTACACATACATATATACAATCACACTGTTCAAAAAATAAATAAAAAAAACTTGTTTTAAAAATACTTTCCTTTATAAATCGTATAATGTGACTAAAAACTAATAAATAGGAATACTAAAATTATATAATTTTATATTCTTGTATCTAGAGTTTCAGTAATGGTCAATTGTAGTAGGGTTAACTGCAAGCGTACTAGATTAGAGATTCAGTAAAGGTAAATTATAATTATAAAATTATATATATACATATATATATATATATATTTATTATAAACCGCTCAAATATATATATATATATATTTATGTACAATATTTTTATATATACATACATATGTATATTATATTTTTTTATTTTTGGCCCCATTTTTGGGGTTCCATATGGCCCTTTTTACCTGAAACTTTACCCAACGAGATGTACTCGTCGAGACCTTTAATTTCATACCCCACATGATTTTTATTATTTTTGGCCCCCACATGACCCTTGTTACTCTAAATACTACCATTACTTGCCCCAAAAATATCTGTTCTTCCAGACCTTTAATTTGATACCCCATGTTTTTTTTATTTTTGGCCCCATTTTTTGGGATCCCACATGGTACTCGTTACCCGAAACACTACCCAACGAGATATACCCATCAATACCTTTAATTTGATACCCCATATGACTTTTTGAAAATAGGCCCCCTCTCACGCCCCATCGCCCAGCCATATAAATTATGTGGCGCTAAATGGGTCATAGCACGATCTGAAGTTCCAAATTTGAGTTAAATCGGTACAGCCGTTTAGTAGGTATGCTTAGGTGAAGAAAACATGAATTTTTCAGGCTCACACATGACCAATTTTTCGGCCCCCACATGACCCACGATGCCCAAACACTAACATTACTTGCCCCAAATATATCTACTCTACCAGACCTTTAATTTGATACCCCACATGATTTTTTTTTCATTTTTGGCCCCATTTTTTGGGGCCCCACATGGTCCTAGTTACCCGAAACACTACCCAACGTGATGTACTCATCAATACCTTTAATTTGATACCCCACATGACTTTTTAAAAATAGGCCCAACCCCCCGTCCCCTCACTGGACCTTGAAAATTATGTGGCACCGAATGGGTCATAACACGAGCTTAAGTAAATTTTCATTACAAATAATTTTAATTCTATAAGCGGAATTTACACGCTTCAAGTAATCGTTCAAGTCCCACATTCAAGTAGAACGATTTTACACGATGCGCAAGTCGTCTTTTTTATATCTACTTGAATCCCACAAAATAAAAATAGGAATGCTTTCTATTTTTTTCAAACTTGAACGGCACACTACATATAAATAAAATACAAAATGTTTTTTTTTTTTGCGATTTGACACTTTCGATATTTTTTCCAATCATTTGCTGCCAAAATAAACATTTCAATGTATTGTTCCCAATATTAAAAAAAAAATTACTTGAAGCGTGTAAATATAAAAATTCATTCAAGTTCCACTTGAATAGGAACCAAATTTAATTTTTACAGAAACTTGAATGAAAAACTTGAACTGTGTAAATTCCGCTATAGACTTCATTTTTTAAATTCAAATACTTTTAAATTACATATATTTTATTTTAATTCAAATGATTTTAGTTTCAGATTTTGTTTTAAATTCAATTAATTTTAAAAACATATTTTGATTTCTTTTTTTAAATTTTCGTTATTTTGAAATGTTTATTTAATGATTTGTATTTTGAGAAAAGTAATTTTAAGTTAATAATATAAAATTCAATATAATTTGAATTAAATTTATTTATACATTTACACATTTTTAAATTCATTTATACATTTACACATTTCATTTTACGTTTTTTTTTTTAAATTTTTTTTTTTTTTTTTAGAAAATGAAATTTATTTTGTTTACGAATATAAAATTATTTAGTATCTAAATCATAGTCGCTTAGATATTTCGGTAATTTTGAAAGTCTTTTCGGTCTGTGATTGTTGTTCATGTTAGCATCTTCATTTAGTAATTGATTGTTTTCAACTTCATTTAACGTATTTTCATTTTCTTGTTGTTGAGGTTGATTGATTATGATAGAGTTTGGTTGGTCATCGGAACTTTGTACAATTTCCTCAATTATTTGTTCATTATAATTTTGTTGTTGTTGTTGTGGTATAGATTGATTGGTACTAATTAAATTTGGTTGATCATCAGAATTTAGTATATTTTCATCAATTACTTGTTCATTATTATTATGTTGTTGTTGTTGTATAGGTTCATTGGTGATAGTTAGATTTGATTGATCATCAGAATTTTGTTCATTCGTGTTGTTCAAATATTAATTTCCATAACTAAATTTTTTAATATGTTGTCGATTTCTGATGAATTTTCGACCATTTACCTCTACTTCGTATGATCGTGGTGACAAACGTTTGATAATTTTCCCTCTTGAATACGTTTTGTCGGTTGGTTGAAGTTTTACAACTACTTCAGTTCCAATTTCGATATCAGGTTGAGATTTGGAATTTTTATCATAGTTGACTTTGCTTTGGATTCTTCTGTTCTTGATTTTGCAAATTTAAGAAATTTTGTATTGTTGAAGTTATGAGCTCCATCTGTGATGATCTTCTGTGGTACACCATATCTTGCAAAATTTATTTTGCATGCAAGAATAACATCTTCTGCTGTGGTTCTCTTCATAAAGTTTATTTCGAAGAAATCAGAATAGTGATCAACAGTCACTAAAATATTACATTTTTTTCCTTTGTACATCGTCTCGCAAAAATCCATTGAAATTCGTTGAAATGGATAAGTTGGAATTTCGTGTGACATCATTGGTAATTTTTGTTGTGCATCATACATAGGCGACTCGTCTAATAGTTCATTTCGTTCATGAACGCCTAATAATTTATCATAAATTTCACCATATATATGTTAATCAAATAATGTGAATGTAAAGATATTTTTTTCGCCTTCATTAAAAAACAAGCAACTTATTTTGTTAGGATTAGGAGGATACTTTACAACTACAAACTACATAATTATAACTAATTATCACACTCTTCTATAAGCCAATTCGTGAACTCTTGATATAAACGAAATGTCCCTGCGGTTTATTGCATGTAACAAAAAAATCGCAATTTTATTCATTTCGTTCATATTGAATTTGCACATAACCACACACAAAACAAGTAAACAAGGTTTTCTCTTTCTCTTTCTTAATAAATTATTATAATTGTATTGTATTGTATGATGGCAATGAATGTATCAATGTAACAAATATGTATCAATTTTTAGCATGAGTGAAATATGAAATATAAGAAATTATATTCAAATTCAAATATGAATTGTTTTAGTTGGGGGTGTGGGTTTTGGTGGGGTTTGAGGTAGCGAAGCGACAAACGAAATTTACTCTAATTCTCTAATGTTATGAATTTTTCTCAATTTCTAATAATTTTTTTTTGTAGTGTTTCATTGTAGCAAACAAATCGCAGAATATGAGCACAATTCGTTCAAAACAAATTTGAACATAATATAAAAAAAAGTACAGATCTAAAAAATTAAAGGTTTTTTATTCTTATTCTTGTACTTGTTTTTGAACGCCTAGGGAAAGATTGTATTCCAGTATGACCATAATGTAGTGTAGAAGGTTTAAATATTTTGGTCGTAATGTTACAGGAATAATCTATCATTTTTTACAATGATTCCAGATTGTACTGATATTCATTACTAACAGATTTATACATTTTGATATCTATGCATATTTTTACTTTTCCATCCATTACCAATTTCTTTAATTATTTGTTGTAATATGACATCTTTACTAGTTTCAGTTTTAATTTCTTTTATCTGTTCATCTTTTATTTCTTCATTGATTTGTGGATTTATTTTTTCAACAATGTTCATGAATCTAGTTACTTTGAGTACTTTTTCTTCTTCGTTCACAATTTGTTAATTTTGTGCTTCGCACAGTAGTCTTAATAATAAATCAGCAATTACTAGATTTTTCCCAGGTATATATCTAATTTTAATATCATATTTTTGCAGTTTCAATCTTAATCATTGAATTCGTTTTGTACACTTGTGAAGTGGTTTTTCAAATATTTGTTTTAATGAAATATTATCAGTTTCAATTATTATGTTATTACGTCCACTTATATATTGATCAAAACGTAGACATGCATATACAATGGCTAATAGTACAATTTCACATTGAGAATAGTTTTTTTCTGTTTGTTAGTGCTTTGCTAGCAAACATTACAGGTTGATTTTCTTGTATCATAACAGCACCTAAACCTTGACGGGATCCATCTGTTTGTATTAATATTTCTTTTGTTAATCATAATATTTTAAAATTGGAGATTGAGCTATCATCCACTTAATGTCTTCAAATGATTTATTTAGTTCGTCATTCCAAAAATATTTCTTATTTTTAATCATTTCTCTTAATTTATCTGTTAAATTAGAAAGGTTAGGTATAAACTTACTCAGATAATTCACCATGCCAGGAAATTTTTGAGTTTTTTGGACATCATTTGGCTTTCTAATTTGTATGATTGCATCAATTTTATTTTTGTCAGCTTTCACACCTTTTGTTGTAAGTTTATGACCATAGAAAGTTAATTCATTTAAAGCTAGCTTCATTTTATTTTTATTTATTTTCACGTTCGCTTCACGTAATCTTTCAAATATTTTTTTTAGTTTTGTGTTGTGATCTTTCAATGCTTCTTCACACCTTCTAACCCTTTCACAACTTCATACTGTCGTTGTTGATATATTTCAGCTGCTGCATTTATACCAAACGGAAGTACTTTAAAACGATAACGATTGAATGGGGTCCAAAAAGTAGTTATGTCCATGCTTTCTTCATGAAGTGGTATTTGCCAGTATCCATTTTTTGCATCGACTAATGTAAATACTTTTGCTTTTGCTAATTCGGGTAAGATTTCTTCTATAGTAGGCATCTGATATTTTGGTCTTTTGATAGCTTTATTTGGATATTGTGGATCTAAACATATTCTAATGTTTTTCTTTTTCTTTTGTACTGTAACTATGTTTGAAATCCAATCCGTATGATGTACTACTTTTTCAATTATTCCTCTATCTTCTAATTTACGCAATTCATCTTTTAATATATTTCTTACTGAGAGGTATACGTATAGGATTTTCTTGTACAGGAGTTATAGTATTATCAATATCAAATTTAACAGTATCTTTCATTTTACCATCTCCATCGAAAATATCTTTATATTCTTTAAAAATGTTCGATAATTCTTCTTTTCCATTAAATTCTTCATTAATGGTGCATACACTATTTTCATTAATTACTGAAATTAATTTTAGAACTTTACATACATTTGCAGATGGAATAGGTTCTAAATGTCCTTTAATTACTTGAAATACTACTTTTTTTACTTTTTCAGTTCGACATTTTAATACTGTTTCTGCTATTGGTTCTATGCTTTTTCCAATAAAACCTTTTAATTTTACTTCACTTTTTCTATATTTTGGATTTTTTGTAATTTTTAATAAATTATCTTCGCCAATAACACAACACGATGCACCTGTATCCCAACAAGTCATTACTTTCTTTCTTTTTTATAGTTGTCTATTGTATCGTGATTAATGGAAATATGACCTTTTACAATGTCATTACTGCCACATTTACCAATATTTCTGATTAATTTTATTTCAGATTCATCGGATGATTCATTTTCATTATCTGTACTGTTTACTGTTTTGTTTACAGTTCTATTTTTCTTTCTATATTCATTTTTTTTTTTGTAGATTTTATTTTTTGTTGTATTTTTTTCAATTTTTGTATTTTCAGGACAGCAAATTGCAAAATGATTTTCTTTCTTACATTTTATACATTGTTTACCAAATACTGGACAACGATTTCTACCAAATAAATGTTTTTTCCCACAAAATGTACAGGTTAACAGATTATTTTCTATTTTATTTATATTTTCTTCTTTAATAGATTCTTCAATATCTGAATTTATTGATAATGACATTTTATTTAATTGAATTTTATTAAGATGAAAAGTTTTGGCAATTTCTATAGCTTTTGACAATGTCAATTCTTCATCTTCATTTTTCATTAAATCTTTCCTTAATTCATTATCATGCAATCCAAAAATAAATTGATTACAGAGTAATTTATTTTCTAGATTAGCAAAACCACATTTTCTAGCAGTATCAGTTAATCTTGTTACATATACATCTATACATTCTTTAGATTAGAATCTTGTTTGATTGTATTAAAAATGTAACAGTTATAACGGGAAGTAGTTACCGGTGTAAATTTAACTTGGAAATTTTCTATAATAGACGCCGTTGATTCTCTTTCAATTACTGTAAATCTTGATAAAATTTGGTTATATATCCTTAACCCTTCATTATCTAGACTTTGTTCTAGAAATGCTTTTTGTATAGCAACAGTTTTATTGCCTATACTTTCTATTAAATAAAAATTATTCCACTGCTGCTTAAACAATTTTTTCCAGATTTACTGAGTCTCCATATTTTTCATTAATATTCCGTCTAGGAACACGCATCGATGACATTTTCTCTTTTTCTAATTAATATTTAATAGCAACAGTATACAAAAGATGAGAAAAAAAAACTTACGCCTGATTCAATAATTATTCATAAAGTTTTTTTTTTTTATTTTTAATAAAAATTATTTTTTAAGTCAAGATATTAGATGAGACTGATCTTTATTGTATGACATATCAAAATTCTTAAGGCTACGTACACAATATATATTCAATATATTCTTTAAGGCTAAGACACAATATCATAACACTCCCAATAAGAGCGAATCCAAAACAGCGAAAAAATTAAAGCGAATGCAAAATGAGCGAAAGGTAGAAATAGCGAAATCTGACTTATGAAATGAAAAAAATCACGCGATTTTTTTCATTTCATAAGTCGGATTTCTCTAATTTTATTTTGAATATAATATTTACAAGCACTGTACAACAATTAAAATGTTAATACTTGTTTACATGGGTTGGACGTCTTCAAAATAATCTTACTCGTCGCCAAGCATTGTTTCCCATAAAAATATGGAATTGCCACGATGCTTGAAAGCTCGGTTTACCTAAGACCAATAATTCCGTGGAAGGATGGCATAGAGGATTTAGTCATCCAACTATATGGAAGTTCATCGCTGTTCTGAAGCATGAGCAGAAACTTAACGAAGTAAAAATTGAACAATATATTGCAGTCCAACACCCACCAAAAAGCCAAAAGATTTATCGTGATATAGCTAAAAAAAATAAAAGACCAGGTTAATGATTACAAAAACCGGGACTTAATTGATTCTTTACGGGGTATTGCACACAACTTTAATCTCCAAATTAAATTCGAGTATTATAATTTTATTCAATTATTTAATATTGTGGTTTATTTACAAGAATAACTGTCAGTAAACTAGACTGAAATAACAACCAAACCAAAGAACAAATTTTTTTTTTTATATATTTTTATTTGATAAAATTTCCGAAATTTAAAAATTAATGTGAAAGTTCAATTCTCTCGCCGTTTTCTTTGATTGTGCTTCTCAAACGTTTGAAAAATGATTTGCAGGCTGCACGTACGATATTCACATCCATTTCGTCCCAAATTTCAATCAAACGATCTTTAAATTGGTCAATACTTGTCCTTTAGTGCTCCCTAGTTTTGCAAGCATGTATCCCCATACACAAAAGTCAAGTGGATTGAGGTCTGGAGACGATGATGGCCATTCTTCAGCTGGAATGAAATCAGTTAAATTTCGCTTACACCAGTCTTGCGTACGTTTTGACTTATGGGATGGGGCAGAATCCTGTTGGAAGCAGTAATAATCGTTTTTATAAAGCTTTGTGACATGTGGAAGTAAATGACCTTTTAAAACATTTTTTCAATGTAATAGGTGGTGTCAATTTTAACCCCTTTTGCAATGAAAAGCAAGGGAAACTTTCCTCTTGTCGAAATTGCACCCCATACCATAATCCTGGACACGTTTTGATAGCGTTCTACTGCCCGTTTATCTCTAGGTGCATCAGCCAAGCTTTTTGAGTAGACTCTATCATTTTGTTGATTGTGGCTGTCTTGCAGGAGGAACATTTTTTCATCAGAAAAAATAATATCATCTTCATCGTGCCAACTCAATAGATTTCGGCATTTGACTACCCTAGCCTTTTTCTGAGCCTCAGTAAGACCATGCACTCGTTGTTTCTTGTACGCAATTAGTCCTAGATCATTTTTCATCAGCAAATGCATCGATGATTTGGACATTCCTATGTCCTTGGCAACAAATCGTGCTGATTGAGCTGGATTTCGCCTAAATCGTTCTCTCACCTTTTTGATAACACTTGGAGTCCTCATTGATCGGGTTCTACCTGTTTTTGGTTTTATTTTGAATGTACCACTTTCTTTGTATCGTTTAATGGTTCGATATATCAACCTTTCACCGATATTTAGATGTTTAAGTTTCTTGCAAATATCAGATGGTCGACATTTCTTTAAAAATAAATTGATTATAATTTCACGCTTGGCTTCCATAACGGTAATTTTAATTTTTGTAGACAATCAGTTAGGGTATAGCGTAACTAACTATATTAAATATTTTTTACAATGGTCAGTTGGACAATAAAATCAAAGTTTGCTACAAAATTGTTAATTGACAAAAGGTGACAGTTATTCTTGGGCACACTGTAAAATGCGAAAATTAAATTTATCGTTTGTTAATTAGAAAATTATTATACTTTTAATAATTTGTATAATTTTTTGTGTATTTAATATATTATCAAATTTATGGAACTTTCGCTCTTTTTATTATCGCCTATTTTTCTTTGGCTCTTATTTTTTCGCTCTTATTAATTCGCTCTTTTTGAATGATACCATAAATATGTATGTAATTACTTTTTTCTTGGCACATTCAAAACATTGTAGCGATCCCGTAAAAATCGTCTTTCTTATCTATAATTTCTTTCTTCTTCACCTTCACTATCTTCCATTAATAATATATGTGCAAAATTCATTATTTTAAAATTAAAAATTAAAGAAACTAAAAAAAAAAAAAATATTTTTTTGTATACAAACAAATGTCAAAACCAATTTCGAAAAAGTGAAATCGACAGGCGATGCGAGAATTTCTTAACATTCTGCCATCAAAACCATTCGAATCGATAATCGCAAATGCTTCGACAATCGAGTGATATCTTAACATCTTGCCACTGGTTGCATTCCCAATGAAGAATTCTGCACAATATCTCAAAAACATATTTTATGTTTCCTTTTCCCACCGGATGTAATATTTATATTTACATTATTCTTTTCCAAAATTATTAATATAAAAGTATCGGGGAATACAAATACGTAACTATACACAAACAGTAATTATTTATGAAAAAACAGTGCTTTGTTAAAGAAGATCTTTGCAGACACCGAAATTATTTTATTACATTTTTCATAATATATATTTGGCATTCATTTGAGAGAAATTGTTTTTTTCTGTCACAAAAAACTCTTAATTATTTCGAGCAATACTTTAAATTCTAAAATTTTAAATTTTAATTCTTCAAAAACAAATTGAAAAATGATTTCCTGTTATTTGACCTTCAACATTTTATTATATGAAAAAGTTTTTCCGATTTTCAATATTATGAAATATTTATTTCATAATATAAATATTTATACACACTATTGAAAAAATAAATAGTTTTTAAGCACAAATACCATTCCAGCTAATATATTTTATATTTCTTTTCTCTTTCTTATCATGTTTTTTATCCTTTACTATCCAATCATTAATCTCCTAAAAATACTATTACGAAAATAATTAAACGAAATAAAAACATTTTGTGTTAATAGCACTGTTCCAAACGATATTTATAATAATTATTCTTTTTAAAACATATTTATTTCAAAACTGACTTGTATTTTTTATGAAAATTAATGAATAATTAAATTAATATCCATCTTAATATATAATATAATTATAAAAATCAATTTAATTTTAAAATTAGAATCTAAAGCAGTACATATAATTTATTTTTTCACTTACTTTGGATGTAAATGCGCAGATTCCAAAAGTTCTTTGAAATTGTCTCTTTTTTGACGCATTTTATTACGTTTTTCTTTTCGCTCCTCTTCAGCGCGATCTTTCACATATTTCTCGAAAATTTGTTTTCGTTCGCGGGAAGTCAACAACAAATAACGAGGATCAAACACAATTTTGTGCAATTCTTTCTCCCATGTACTAAAAGCAGAAACCTTAAAAAACAAATACCTTAATTCAATAACAAATTTAAAACAATTAATTAGACAATACAAAAGCAAAGATTGATATCGAAAATTTAATACAAAAAAGTATATTAAAACAAAATTTATAACCTTGAGACCCAGATTTTAAGTAAAAAATTATAAATGTAATAAAATATGATTTTGATTTTTCCATATCAATGTGTACAGATAACCAATTTTATTAACCTATTTTTCGATCAAAAACTTAGATTAGTTTTTAAGGTGGAGTAATTAGTATATGAGCTCAAGTTTTTTTAAATGTCTGCTGGGGAACTGTTTCACAATATACTGCATGCAATAAAGGTCGCTTACGGTGCAATTTTTATCTAACTTATGAACGAAATATAATTAATAAAAAATTAAACTGCTTTTATTTTTCATATTTTTAAAAGAAAATATAGTTGCCCATAATAATCAAATTTTCATATTTGATATTATATTAAATGTAAGCCATTATCAATTTCTCATAATGGTTCATATTTAACTGATATAAAACCAAATAATAAACTCTTATTGCAATTTAAAAATTTATTTATTGCATTTTATTTTTAAGTCATATCAAACACGAAACTAATTTTAAATGCTGCGTAACTATCATTTTTAACTCTTTACATTGTAGTTAGTAATTGTAGTTATCATTTTTCTTACATTGTAGTTGCATTTTTTCATTATTATATTCCCCTTTAATCTTAGAAACGAAGTTCACCTAAAACGATACGTAAATGTTTTAAAAAAGATATTTGAAAGTGAAGTTGTACTAACACATATATAAGTATTTGTATATTATAGAGAATTGAAAACTCTTCGCTAAAGGTGAATCGAAAACGATATATTTTTGTTTCGTAAAATGTGTATTTAGTAAATTTTAGCAAAACAAAAAATCAGCCATTTTTAATAACAAACAAAGAATGAGCCATTTTTAAAATTTTGTAGTTAACAATAGACACGTACGTGGAAAAAAAATTAAGTAAGTATAATTTAAATATCATAACAAATAAAAATAATTAATTATTATTAATATTATAGGAGAAAAAATGAAGCGGAGAAAGTTTATGGTGTCTAGGAACACTACTGAAGATGATATATTTGGATGCTCCAGTAACAAGAGTTATATCAACATACATAAGCCTTTATCAAGAAAACAACAATTTGATTTTTATATTAACAATATTATATTAAATTTAAAAATTATATCTATAAAATAATATAAAGATATATATATATAAATTAAAATAATTAAATTTAAAAATTTATTTTTATTTTTCAATCCATTTTCCAAAATAAATATTTCACTTTTCGCCTAAAAAGATTCTTAATGGATTCGTTAAAAGAGATTCACAAACATTACGCTAAATACGAATCATTAATGATTCACCAGAACGGAATTAAAACGAAGTACCAATACATACACCAAACTTCGTTTTGGATTTCAATTATCATGTGACTGGTGAATCGTTAACGATATAAAAACGATACACCTAAACGATTCGTAAAAGATGTTTTGTATGAGGAAGTTATTTCTTTTACGAATCGTAAACGATACTTCTTGTTTTCAGGGTCAAACTTTCTTGCTATCATGTCTCACCAACAATTAAAGTTTTTTTTGGTATTTGTAATTTAAATGTCAATAGAATTTTTGAGTAATTTCTGTGTTTTTGAATATGTAATTTTCTAATTGTATTGTGGTTAGGTGCACATGTTGCTCAAATTGTTACAGATTATTTAAGAAGCTAATAAAGAAATTTTCGTCATTCGAATTTAAACTAGAATCCAGAAAAGTTGTTTTTTTACATTGTTGGTAAAGTTTTTCATAAATTAATTCACAAAAAAAAAAGTCTTAGTTTTCAAGACTCAAGAAATGTCTGACATCAAATAGCCCAGCGTGTTTTTTTTTACCTGTCAATAAAATCGGTAACAGGCTGATTTATCGCAATAAATTCATCGCATGGAATTCATCGCAGGCAATTCATCGCAAGTAATTCATCGCGGTAGCAATTCATCGCAAGTTAATTCATCGCGGTAGCAATTCATCGCGACGTACCATTTTTTGGAATAAAATTTTTAAAAAAATAGTAGGCTTTGCTAAGAAAATAAAAAAAATGACAAAAATTTTATTTTGATAAAAATTCTTTTTTGTTTCGAAATTTAAAAAAGCTTAGACAATTTGATTGTTTTATGTTCGAATATTCAATATTTATTTCTAGAAACAACAAATATTTATGTTATAGTTATGATTGTGTGAGAATTACAAAAAATATAATACATCACATAGATTATTTGCGTGGAACGACATAACGATTTTTCAGCGGTAAAAAATGTATCTATACTATCTGAAGTAGCATATCTACGAAGTATTGCTCATAATTTTGAGATTGGGTTTGTTTCTTGTCATTATGACAATTAAATATGAATTATTTATTTATTTACTTTTTATTCCCCATTTTTTTCCCTATTTAATAACTTAGTTTTTTTATGACAGTGAATGTTACTTTTCTTTTCATTTTTTAATACAAAAAAATATTTAAAAAAGAGAAAAAAAAATATAAAAATATAAAAACCCACAAAAAAAATATAAAAAAAGTAAAAAAAAACAAAAAAAAAACAATAAAAACATGAAAAAAACAAAAAAAACGGAGCTGCAATCTCATGACCTCTACGTGGTCAGTTCTGGTTAAAACTAACGATGAGATACATAATTCTCAATTATAAGTAATTCATCGTTACTATTACAGAGCATGGTAAATCATAGCAAAGCGGCGCCGCTTTGCTATGATTTACCATGCTCTGTAATAGTAACGATGAATTACTTGCGATGAATTGCTACCGCGATGAATTACTTGCGATGAATTGCTTGCGATGAATTGCTACCGCGATGAATTACTTGCGATGAATTGCTAGCGATGAATTGCTAGCGATGAACGAGCCTGGAATCGAAAATATTTGTTGTCGATTAATTTTTTATAGTTATTTTTTTATACCGGTCATTAATTTCGATTAAATATAGAATCATTTTGTGGTGCTTCAAAACGGATAGAGTTTTTTTTTAAGGTTTTGAGATTAACTTTTGTAAAATTAATTTGTGCATAATATAAAATGGTGGTATGACGAAAAGTACATGAATAAATATTTTTTTGTGTATGAAGAAAAATATAGTAGTGGCAAATAAATTGGTGGTTAACAATTGAATTGTTTAAAAGTTGAATTTTTTCAATAATTATAATAAAATTAACTGCGAATTAAAGTAAATTAAAAATTAATTAAATATATAAATGTTATTTGAAAATTAAATTAAAAAAAAAAAGCGCATTTTATTTAGTGGTGCAGTTATTTTTTTTGTACAGTAATTTTCAGTGGTACAGTAATTTTTTTTTATCACATAATCACATAAGAAAATTAAACAATAATAGAGTTCTTTCTGATTTACGGTATAAGTTAATAATAATTGTGAACAGTTTAGTGTATACGGTATTTCGGACAATTCATTCCGTATATAATTATTAAATTAAAAAAATCTTTTCGGTTATATAATTTATTTTGATTATAAATTAAAAAGAATAAAAGGTGTTTGATTCACATATAAAAAAGAAAGAATTCGTGGTTTGGTATACCACATTGTATTGGGTTTGTTAACAATATTTTTTTCGTTTTGAAAAATTAAATTAAATAAAATTTTTTAAATAAATATTTTTAAACTGCATTCATATATTTTATTGTACATCTTTTAATAAATTTTTTTTTTTAGCAGCAATTTTAAAATAAAATGGCTGACGTCGATCCAAGTCCGTTAGTCAGAGGACGCGGAAGAGTAAAGGCATCAATAACGAAATTTATTAATTTTGCTAATGAAATTACAGATAACACCGGTTTAACTGAAATAGAAGTACGGTTATCCAGAATTGATGACTTGGTCAAAGAATTTATTGGTAATGATGACGCTTTAGGTGAATTAACTGGGTACAACTACGAATTTGATGAGTTCGAAGACAAGGTTATGTGGTTGCGAACAATTTTAAATGAACAGCGAAACAAAAGGATAGCTGGGAATATTTCGAGTGCTGAATCATCAAATTCAAGAAGCAGCAGTGATATTGTGGCTAGCGAATCAGCAGAAAGCAGAGAAATTATTAGTGCTTTAACAAAATTAATTGAAAGTCAACTGCTTATAGTAGCTAAATCAACAAAATCAAAGTCATCATTTGAAACAATATTGCCAAAAATCAACATAAAATTATTTTCGGGAGATTATAAAGACTGGCCAACGTTCAGCGATCAATTCAGCAAAATTCACCAAGACGGAAAGTTAACTGGCATTCAAAAACTAACGTATCTAAGGAGTTTGTTGGAACCAGACCATTGTTGTTAATAGAAAATATATTGTTAACAAATGAAAATTATGAAGTGGCCAGGAACAAATTATCAAAGCGGTTCAATAATAAAAGAAAAATTGCTACTTCATATATAGAAGCATTTTTTAAACAAAAATTGATAAAGGATGGCAATGTAACGGAGATCCGGGAGATAGCTGACAATGTTGAAAATATTTTAGCTGGAATTGATGCTATTGATACATCCAAATGTCGAGATATTTGGCTAATACACGTTTTATTGAAAAACTCGATGAAAATACTAGAAAACTTTGGGCAGAAAAGAGCACCGAAAAATATGAGAAAGATTTAAGTGAAGGAAGGTAAATATTTTCCAACTATGTCAGAATTTTTAAAATTTTTAGATGACCGGCGTACCACGTTAGAATCAATTCAAGATTGCAATACAACTACCAACAAATATTGAAGTAATTATAATAATATGCAGAGAATAAATAAAGTAAAATGTAATGTTGCGAATAATAAAAATAGTTGTTTAAAATGTAAATTGCCACATCCATTAAGGTCAAGCTCCATTAGTCTTTTTTAAAAGTCGTCAACACTTTTTTCAAGAAGAAGTTATGCAAGATACAAAAAAGCATGAGTGCGGTAGAGACGCAACAACGACTTTTTCCGAAAAAAAGTCGACAAATCCAACAAAAAAGATGGTTGTCTCCGAAAAAAAGTCGTTGAATCCAACAAAGAAGATGTTGTATCCGAAAAAAAGTTGATTGTGAACAACTTTTTTTTATTAAAACTTGAAATTTGTCTCTTTTATTAAAATTTTCTCAAATCATAGTTGACGTTTTTTTTTTTGAAATTTTATTTTTTTAAATATGCTGAGAAAATAAATTAAAATTAAATTAAAAATAAATTAAAATGGTAAAATGTTTCCGAAATTTCTTACAATAGTGGGAAATTTCATCTCTGTCTGTACTGTATAATTTTACATGCTATCTCTTTTCATTTTTGCTAGAAAAAAAGTCATCACGACTTTTAAAAGACTAATGGAGCTTGACCTTTATCGTGATGTTTTAAAGTTAAGGAATTAACAACACAACAAAAACGTGAATTTGTAAGTAAGAATTGTACATATGAAAAAGGTGTCATATTTGTAATAGCAATCATCATTCGTTGCTTCACATGGAGAAAGCAAATAATTCCACTATTAATAAATTAGTTGGTGGTGCAGTTGAACCTGGAAGAGTTCAAAATCCATCAAATATATCGTATGAAGAGTTGCAAAGAAATAAGATGTCAGTTCCTGGAAGAGAACATCAAGCAAATTCTTACTCAGTATCAGTTGAAAAGTCAACATGTTCACCAATAAGTCATGAAAGTATTGGTACTATACAAAGTCATTTGAGCCCGAGTATTCAGCCGTTTGTGCCAAATGGTGTAGTATGTTATAGGTCACATGTAGGTTTTCTTCATCCACAACTCCAGAAGGGATTGTTAGATGTGGTTGAAAACAATATTGTATCTTATAATGTTTCTAGTTCAATGTTAGCTTTGCTTCCTCCTGCTCAGGTTGAAGTTGGTCATCCGAACTCAGATAGTTCTATGATGTGTAATGTATTGTTAGATTCCGGATCTCAAGTGTCTTTTGTCACTGAATCCTTGGTAAATAAATTAAAGATGAAAAGAAGAAAATCTCAACTTATAGTAAATGGAGTATCATCATCTGGGTGTGTGAGCACAAGGGGTGTAGTCACACTGGAATTAACCTCAATGTACGGTAAAGATTCTATAAAACTAGATGCTTTTATTTTGAAAAGTATTTCAACTAATTTGCCTGCACAATTCATTGATATAAGTGCTTAGCAACAATTAAACTCGATTCAATTAGCTGATAGAAATTTCCACCGCACAAAAACTGTGGACATATTACTTGGTGCAGACCAATTTTTTAACATTTTAAAGCCAGATAAAAAGAATATTGGTGAAGGGTTGCCAATAATTCAAAATAGTATTTTTGGTTGGATCGTGGCTGGTAATTTTCAAGCTGGTCATTCAGTGCAACAGTTAATAATGAATCTTGTGTAGATGACACATTAAGGATGTTTTGGGAATTGGAAGATGTTCCATGTAAAAATGTTGATGATATTAATGAAGAAAATTATTGTGAAAAACATTTTAAAACAAATTATCGTATAAATGATGTTGGTAAGTTTGTAGTAAAATTACCTTTTATTGTTCATTCCTCAGATTTGGGAAATTCTCTACAATCTGCAATGAAAAGATTGTTAGCTGTAGAAAAACGTTTAGCAGTGAATAAGGATCTGCATGATCAGTATCATGACTTTATGACCGAATATTTACATTTAGGTCACATGAAAGAGATTCCAGCTGATGAAGTGAACATAGGCAACAACAAGTGTTACTACTTGCCACACCATGCTGTTATTAAGCCAGACAGTCAGACGACAAAATGCAGAGTGGTCTTTGATGGGTCAGCTAAATCCCAATCAGGAGTTTCATTGAACGATAATTTAGCTGTTGGCCTGATTGTTTAGCTGGACTTGCAATCAATTTTATTAAATTTTCGCACTTAAAAAATTGCTTTGTGTGGTGACAGCAAAAATGTATAGACAGGTAAACGTTGATACAACAGATCAAGATTATCAGAGAATTATTTGGAGAAATGGTCCAAATGAACAAATTCGACATTTTAGGTTATGCACCGTAACTTATGGGACTGCAAGTGCGCCATTTTTAGCCACACGGTGTTTACAACAAATTAGTAGTAGAGCTAGGCCGGTTCTGAGGCAGGTTTTAACAAACCCCTTAATTTGTTAAATGTATGGTAATAAGTGTGTTTGTGTGTTTTGTGTGTCTGTCGTTTTGTCGTGTTGTCTGTCTGTCGGTCTGTCTGTCGTTTTGTGTGTTGTTTTTGTTTTTTGTTGGAATGTGTAATTATATTTGTGTGTGTAGGGGTGTGGTATTTTGTGTATCTGTCACGTGGGTATGTTGTGTATCTGTCACGTGGTTCTGTTATGGATTTTGTGTGTGAGTCAGTTGGTTTGTGATTTTCTTGTTTTTGATGTGTGAATTGTTAACATAGTCTAAAATTTGTATGTTGATAATTTTTATGTGTAGTTGTTGTTGTTAAAATTTTTAATTTTTTGTTGTGGTTTTGTGTTCTTATCTTTTCTATATGATTTTTTTTTTTTTTTGTATAGGAATAGTAATGGAGTATTATAATTTTATTGTAGGTTTGGTTGTTTTGTTTATAAAAAAAAATTTTCGCGTAGGTGGGGTGATTTTTTTTTTTTATATAGTTTTTTATTAGTAGATAGTAGAGTATTCTTAGTGGGCATTATTATATAGTTTGTGACGTAGGGGATTCCGAGTGATAATTATTTTATATAGTTTTTTATTAGTAGATAGTAGAGTATTCTTAGTGGGCATTATTATATAGTTTGTGACGTGGGGGATTCCGAGTGATAATTATTTTATATATAGGTCAATTTTAGAATTTTTGGGTGATAAAATGCTATAAAGTTAACATAAATAAATATTCAACTATAGCGCAATTGGTTTAGTTCCTAAATTTAATTTATATGCTTTAAAAAGGCTGAAGAAAAAAAAGGTAGCTAGGGTTCGAGACCTGTGATACACGCAGTTGAATATTTTGTTTTTTACAATTTTTAAATTATGATTTTTCTATTTTATTGTCAGTTATCTAATTAACGTGTTACTATTCAGTCATGACATCATTTGAAGATCTTGAAACAATTAAAGAGTTTGATACTGATGATTATGATGTGAATTTATCATATTCATTAGAGGAATTAAACAAATTTTTATATGAATATAATGATTTTCTACTTGATGAGCATAAGGAAAAGTTTGAAAATTATCAGAGATTATTAAGTAAATTAGCTAATGTCAAAAATAATTTTAGTCTTGTTTGTCAGGTTGGTAAAAAGTAATCTTGTTTGTTAGGTTGGTATGGTGTGACGGCCTATAGGGTTTTATTGTCATTGTTTATTGTTATTGAAGAGATGATAGTTGATAGTTTAGTTTTTAAATATTATGTGGTGTACAAATGGCTGTAGAATAAATGTAAGTTTCTCTAATTTATTATTATATATTATTATTATATATTTAGTGTGAATGAAGGAAATTATTAGGGAAATAATAATTAGTAAGTCGTCTTTGTGATGCATAATAATTAATAAGTCGTCTTAGTGATGCATAATAATTAATAAGTCGTCTTTGTGATGCATATATTTAATATGTCGTCTTTGTGACGCATAATTTACAATAAGTCGTCTTTGTGATGCGAAAATATCAGGTAGAAATATATAAAACATGATTGAACATGTTTTGTTATAGTTAGTGGTGTGATTGTGAAATTGAGCTGTTATGAAATTAGTAATAGATGAGTGTTAGTAGAATGCATTTTAGATATTAGGTCCTGATGTTGATGAATGTGTGTGTGTTGGTGAAACTTATTGAATATGCAAATATTCATATATTAATTTATATTACAGATCAAAAGAAGTTGGACGAGAGTAGACGTTGAGCGGTCATTTCACCATATATAATTAATATTTTATAATTAATGAATTTATTTTATGTTAAATAGTTTTTGCTTGTGTGTTATTTATTATTAATTTGAATTAAAAAAAAACAATTATAATTTTGAATGAAAATTTTGGAGTTTTAATAACTCAGATGTGGGGTCTGAATTTCGTGTGAATGTGAATGTGAATGAATTATATAAATTAACAGTTTTTTAGTTTTTTTTAAGTATTGGACAATATATTAAATAAAAATAAATACACATATAATTTATATATAAATATAATATATATAAAATTTTAAAATATATAAAATGGCTTCGGGATTTTGGGCTGAAGAAATATTGGAAGGTGGTAATGAAGATCAAGAGAATTTTCAATTAAATGGTAATATTGGTGAAGAAGAAAATTTTATTTCCAAGAATGTCAGTAATTCTACCGAAATAAATCAATTAGCAGACTTAATGTGTACACTTACGTCAAATATAAATAAAATGAACACTGCTAGACCACGATCAATGTTGGGTGCCGACTCCACGCCAGTATTTTATCCAGATGACAAAAAACAAAATGTTGAAAAATGGATAAAGAAAGTGGAAGAACTACAGACTATATATAATTGGGATGAGACTACAACAATATATAATGCAACTGGAAAATTACGCGGATTGGCTTATATGTGGTATCAGAGTCTGTCATCTATCAGTTTCACATGGTCAGAGTGGAAACAAAAATTAATTAAGGCTTTTCCCGATCAAGTTGATTATGCTTATTTGCTTGATCAAATGTTGAAGCGTAATAAAAGAATAGGAGAAACTATGACGCAATATTATTACGAAAAATTAGTATTGCTCAATGCGTGTGATTTGTCCGGAAAAAAAGCTGTATCTTGCATCATAGCTGGTATGACTGATGTAAACATGCAGAATGCAGCTCGAGTTGCAGATTATAATGATCCTGAAGAATTATTAAAATTTCTCAAGACGATACGTGATGATAGAGGTGAAAATAGAAATACAGCGACGGTATGGAAACCGTATAATAAAAATAAAAATCATCAACCAAAACCAAATCCTTTTGTTGATAAAAATTTATCAATACGAACTGTGGACAATCGAAGAAGGTGTTATTTATGTGGTAGTCGAGATCATCTTTTACCAGCATGTCCAAAAAAACAAAATAAATGTGTCAAATGTGGAAAGAATCATGTTGGTGAATGCAATAGAACTTATTATAGCAGAGAAATTCCAAAGCAAGTTTTGGTAATAAACAAATGTGACAACAAAGGTAATAAATTTTTTGTAATGGCTACTATAAATAAAATAAAACTACGAGCATTCATCGATTTTGGGGCTAATTGTAATTGATTGTTTTTCTAAACTTAATTTACAACACGATCATAAACCAAAAATAATAAATGGTTATGGTGGGGGATATACTGTATCGTTAGGTCAGATTAATAATGTGAAAGTTAAGGTCGATCAAGCAGAAGCATCAACCAATTTTATTGTTGTACCAAATGAAGTACAAAATATTCCAGTCATTATCGGTCAAGAATTTACGGAACAACCTCATATTGTAGTTCATAAAGACGCTAATACATTAAGAATATATGAACGAATGTTTACCGAAAATTTACCACAAAATGTTGATGAATTACCACCTGTAAACATACCAATGTTAAACATGCTAATTCCATCTGCATCAAAATGAGCAATAGAAACAGGGTCCTAAGAGCTTTAGCCGGTACAACTTGGGGGAAGGACAAAGAAATCCTTATCACGACATATAAAGCCATCGGACGAACAATCATTAACTATGCAGCGCCAGTCTGGCAGCATTCGCCAGGACATCAGGCACTTTAAAGACAGAATTACGCCGGCTCTTCCTACCACCTGGAGCAAGTCGTCACGCTCTTCCATTAAATCTCTTCATACGGAAGCTGTCTCTGCTGCGTTGTCGTCAAGTAAGGTAAACAGGGTCCTTGGTACACACCCACCGCCAGTCGATAATAGTGAAAAAGCGCTGCCCAGGGAAACAAGATCCACCCTGGCGCAACTCCGGTCTGGATGGTGCAATATTCTACAGAGTTATAAAGCGCGCATTATCCCTGGCACCTCTGATCTGTGTCCAGAATGCAACCAAGGTACTCATGATACAAACCATCTTTTTAATTGCTCTGCGAAACCAACAGACCTAGTAGCACTTGATCTATGGTCACAGCCCACCAAAGTGGCCTCTTTCCTAGGCTTACCTGTTTGATTCGATCACAATTTCCATCAATAATATTTAAGGTAGTATAAGTTGCTTTATTAACGCTTTTAGTAGTTAACATTAGTAGTAATATTTAGTATTAGTTGCTTTAGTAGTTAGTATTGCGATTTAGAATAAAATAACTCGTACCAGTGTAAGAACGAGGGGAGTTTTCTTAATCTATACTTTCAGGCCTGATGACGCTACAACAACAACAACAACAACAACATCATAACTCTCCTCAGACGATCGGTTCTACGCACCGGAGAGACCCTGGCACACAACACCTGTTGGACCCCAGGCCAAGGATCATCACCACAACAACAGGTATGTTAATGGATCGCTTAGATTTTCTTTACATGCATTGTTCTCAGCCTTATTTTTTCCTGCTAGTGAGCAGATTGTTCCGGCACAACTGCTCTCACTGCTACTTTTAATAGCCGGCATCGAACAAAACCCGGGCCCCAGAATCTGGTTATGCTCGGTCTGTAACCTTAGAATCACCAAGAAGGTGGTGTCTGTACGTTGCAACAGCTGCCACAACTGGTGCCACCTGGCGCAATGCTCCGGGCTGCATCATGTTAGTGAATACACCAACTTATTTATTGCTAGCTGCTGCGACCAACATGGTCAGATACCACCCTCACCCCCCATTAACACACATCCCTCACTAACACATACCCCCCACTCCCCACTAACACACATCCCTCACCCCCAACTAACACTCTAACACAACAGCCAACACACGGACAACAAAGACAACCGATAACTGCTTTCAAGATCATGCAGTGGAATTGCAACGGGCTAAGGAACAAGCTCAAAGAAATTACCAATTTCATGTTCCAAAATAACATCTATATCGCCGCAGTGCAGGAGACCAAAATCCCTAGTACCAATTCGCTGTCGTCGTACTACGGTTATTACATCCACCGCCGTGATAGATCCGACAGAGGTGGTGGGCTAGCGTTTATTCTCCATCAAGACGTTTCCTTCAGACCAATTGTATTGCCTCCTACCAACCCACCCGATCCTCATCTTGAGGCATTGAGCATAGCGGTTAAATCTGGAGATATGGAGTTTACACTAGTGAATGTTTACATACCACCAGTAAACAGTGTTACCACCAACTACAACAGCTCGATTCAACACTTTCTCCATGGGGACAATACAATTGTGATGGGGGATTTCAACGCCCACCACCCCCTTTGGTACTCTGCACTAGATAAAGATACCAGGGGCAATTCCATCGTAGACCAAATCGAAGCATCTAACTTCGTCACGCTAAACGAGGACTTTCCAACCCGCATTATACCTATTTGCTCCAGCTCGCCGGATATCACGCTTGCTAGCTCCCAGCTACTAAGCAAGGTACCGTTGGTGATGTCAGTGGAGGAGCCCGATAGTTTCATCAACTCCGAACAGCGAACCTACTTGAACCACAATAAAGCCAATTGGCCGGACTTCGCGAACTTCGTTGATGATGAGATTAGAGGTCTCGCGGACCCCACTAATGCTGCAGCCGGTGAGAAAGTCTTCCGCAACATCATAATGCGTGCCGCCAAACGCTATATCCCTATGGGTAGGATCAAGAAGGTAATACCATACTTTCCTTCGGAAGCCACACAACTTATGCTTCAGCGTGACCACCTTCGCACTGTTGATCCCAGCGAACTTACACGCAACATCCATAAGTTAGTTGCCGACCACCGACGCGAACAATGGCTGAGCCACCTTGAGGAGTGCTCACCTGGGTCAAAAAAGCTTTGGTCAACGATTAAGGGGCTGTCAGTCGGTCACCAAACACCTAATAAATCCGCCATTACCTTCAACGGTCGCCAATTTGACAATAACGTGAAGTGTGCCACGCAATTTTGTCGACAATTCGTCGAACATCCGCTAGCAAAGGACAAGTCCATACGTCCAGTCTTACGTGGAATCAAGTCGCTGAGACCTACCCGTGATCCATGCGCCTTCACCATGCAAGAGGTTCAAGAGGCCATCCGGAAAGCGAAACCTTCGAAGGCACTGGGTCCGGACGGTATATCTATGGTTATGTTGAAAAAACTTAACACCGTTAGTATCGAACATCTCACTAAACTATTCAACATAACCATAGGGAGGTACGACATTCCGTATATGTGGAAAGTTGTCAGGATTATACCAATCCTGAAACCAGGTAAACCGTCCCACGAAGGTAACTCGTATCGACCTATCTCGCTACTCTCTCCGTTAGCCAAAATTCTGGAGGCCCTACTTCTTCCAGTTCTTCAACATCACCTGGAAATGGCATATCATCAGCATGGCTTCCGCAGGCACCACAGCACTACCACCGCGCTGACAGAGCTAACGACGAAAATTGCTGACGGTCTCAACCATCGCCGACCACACTGGCGCACAGTTGTCGTGGCGCTTGACTTGTCGAAGGCATTCGACACGGTCTCACACGCGATTCTGTTAAGGGACATCATGAATTCATCACTACCTGAATTCGTGAAAAGGTTCCTGTCAGCCTACATCCATGGCAGGAGCGCATATGTGGAATTTAGGAATGCGCGCTCTCATCATCGTAGGCTCAAGGTGGGGGTCCCTCAAGGAGGGGTTCTATCCCCCATCTTGTTTAATTTATATATGGCATCGCTACCATCACCTCCACCTGATGTTAGCCTTATCACCTACGCTGATGACTGCACGGTCGCCGCGTCCGGCCTAGACGTAAATGAAGTGACGGATAGGATTAATTCCTATCTAGCCGATCTGTCGCACTTCATCAATGAGCGGAAACTCCACCTTGCCACTCAAAAATCGTCGGCCACACTTTTTACCACCTGGACCAAGGAAGCCAAACTCCTTTTAAGCGCGCAAATCAACGGTGAAACTATTCCCACGGTGACTAATCCTAAAATCCTCGGAGTTACTTTCGACTGTCTCTTAACCTTCGCGAAGCATGCTAAGATCACATGCAACAAGTTGAATGGCAGGAACAGAGTATTAAGAGCGCTTGCCGGTACTTCATGGGGTAAGGATAAGGAAATTATCCTAACAACGTACAAGGCCATTGGTCGCTCAATTCTGAACTACGCCGCGCCCATCTGGTCATCTTTCTTGAGCGACACACAATGGAGGAACCTCCAGGCCAGGCAGAATACGGCGCTTCGCATTGCAACGGGATGCCATTCCATCACGCATCCCGACCATCTGCACGCGGAAGCGGCAATGCTGCCAGCCAGACAACACAATGAACTACTTTCCAAGCAGTTCCTACTTGCGTGTCACAACCCCAGTCACCCACCAGTGCATGACCTAACATCTCGTGTTATGCCACCGCGATGCATACGCCCGGACATCAGGACGTATAAAGAGCATATTACAACAGCCGTTCCGTCCAGGAACAAGGTCCTCGGCACTTTACCACCAATCGTCGATAAAAGCGAACGAATGCTCCCTGAGCTACCAGGGCAACCCTGGCGCAGCTCCGATCGGGCTGGAGTCACATGCTCAGAAGGGCGCGTATCATACCTGGCTCAGACGACCGCTGTCCAGACTGTCACCTCACTCCCCACGACACTAACCACCTGTTTTCCTGTCCCCAAAATCCTACTGACCTAATGGTACATGACCTTTGGCTGCAGCCCACCAAAGCAGCCACCTTTCTGGGCCTCCCGGTGTAGATTGATTAAATTTGCATACAACTTAAAATAACATTTCATTTAATTTAGTTGCTTTTAATTTTTTGCTTTTCTAGTAATTTTGTAGTTTGCTTTGATTTATTTTGCTTTATTAACTGTAGTTTAGTTTTCATTTAAATTTATAGTAGTGCGTAGAGAAAGAAAGGTCGGGTCCGGTAATTGTATAAGGATCTTCTTGATCTATTTTCAGACCTGGAGTTGCTACAACAACAACAACAACATCATAAACAACAACAACATCATCACCAACAACAACAAAAACAACCACAACAACAACAACAATAATAACATGTATAATTCGAATAGTGCGAATATATATAGTAATAGAAATGGTAATAACATAAAAAACAAAAATAAGAACATAAAACTGGGAACATATAATGTTAGAAGCCTCTTTGAAGCGGGAAAATTGGAAAACACTATTCAGGAAATGAAAAGAATTAATGTAGAATTATTAGGAATTAGTGAAACATGGTGGCCTGATAATGGTGTTATAAAAAGGCAAGACTTTCAAATATTTTATTCCGGCAATAATGACAGGCATAGAAAAGGCGTTGCAATTATTTTATCAAAAAAATTATCAAATTATGTGTCAGAATTTATACCAAGATCGGATAGAACAATGTTGTTGAGATTGGACACTACACCAATTAAGATCAATATAATTCAAACGTACGCGCCCAACAGCTGATGCAGATGATGAAATAGTTGAAGAATTTTATGGTGAAATATCTGAGCTGACCAAACTGACAAAACCACATTAAGTAACTATAATTATGGGAGATTTTAATGCCAAAGTTGGTAAACAAAGTGTTGGTAATATAGTTGGCTCCCACGGACTGGGCGTAAGAAATGGAAGTGGTGATAGATTAGTTCAATTTTGCCAAGAAGAAAATTTCAAAATCATGAATACATGGTTTGAGCTTCCGCCAAGAAGATTATATACCTGGTCATCGCCTCAACATAATCAGAACAGATAAGTGCGTAACCAAATAGATTATATAATGATTAATCAAAGATTCAACTCATCAATAATCAAAGCACAAACATACCCTGGTGTAGATGTAAATAGTGATCATAATCTACTTGGAGCTGTTTTTAAATTAAAAATAAATACGCAGCGTAAGAAAACCAACTGTAAAAAAATTGATTATGAAAAACTCAAATCTGTTATTGTTAGAGAAAAAGTTGTAGTTGAATTAAATCAAAAATTAAAAGATGTTCGTCATAGGAATGAGGAAGTAGATGGAATATGGTCAGAAACTAAAGGCATATTACAGAATGTGGCCAAAGAAAACCTTGGTTTTATAAAAATAAAACCAAAACAATCATGGATGACGGCTGAAATCCTGCAGTTAATGAATGAAAGAAGAAAACCTAAGCGTGAATTAAATAATAGTGAATCAAATAATAACTACAAGGAAATGCAGAGAGTAATCAGGAACAAGATTCGCATGGCAAAGAATGCATGGTTGAACAGAGAATGCCATGAAATTGAACGATTGCAACATGTACATGATGACTTCAATATGCATAAAAAATTTAAAGAAGTAACAGGTACACAACGAAATCAGGTGCGTCATTCTTAGTAGATTCTAATAATAAAATTATTGCTGATGAAAATTCAAAGAAGGATCTATGGGAGAATTATATCTCTGAGTTATTTGAGGACAATAACAGACCAAACAACACAGTAATAATAACAGACAGCAGGTCTAAACTACCGATTACTATGGACGAAATAAGGAAAGCTGTATCAAATGCAAAAGATAAGAAAAGTGTTGGTCCATACGAGATACCTGCAGAGCTGATAAAGCTGATAGATGAAGGAAATCTGAGTATTCTGGAAAAAAAATTTAACAAAATATATAATACCGGCGAATTTCCAACAGAATGGTTAACCTCAACTTTCCTACCGCTACCGAAAAAATGCAGAGCAAAAAAATGCAATGACCACAGATTAATAAGTTTGATGAGTCATACTTTAAAAATATTTTTAAGAATTATTCATATGCGCATTGCTCCAGTATGCGATCAGGTAGTAGGTAAAACACAATTTGGTTTTCGTGAAGGATTGGGTGAGGCTCTTTTTTGTACAAAAATGTTAGTGAAGAAACACAAAGATGTACAGAAAGATATGTTTTTAGCATTTATAGACTATGAAAAAGCATTCGATCGTGTCCAGCATGGAAAGTTGATAGAAATTCTGCATAAATTAAATATTGATCCATATTTAATTAATTGTATTAGAAATTTATATTGGAACCAGAAAGCAGAAGTTAAATATGGAAACACTATCACTAGTACGATAGACATTTGCAAAGGCGTACGTCAGGGTTGCATTCTATCCCCAATGCTATTTAATGTATATACGGAGGAAATTTTTAAGGAAGCAATCAATGATACAAATGAAGGGGTAAAAATCAACGGTGTCATCATTTATAATATAAGATACGCTGACGATACAACAATAATCGCAGATAGTTTAAGGGCGTTGCAGAATCTTCTCAATCGTATCAATCTAATGATTCCCGGTAAGTTTATCGAAAACGAGTTTATCGAAAGCGAGTTTATCGAATGATTAATTGATCGAATGACGAGTTTATCGAAAAATATTATTTTTAAAGAACTTACGAATTGTGGATTTTATCTCATAAAAGCATGTCTCTTTTTAAAAAATTAAAAACTTTTAAATATTTCATTTATATACAGAAATTTTAAATATTTTATTTATACATATATGTACATAATATTTATATATTAATTTTAAAATTTAATATGAAATATTGTGAGCAATCGATCGTAAATGATCATTTATATCCATATTTTCATCCCAACGATGCATTTACTTTTATAGTTTTCACAGCGCCAATATATTTTGGCTTCATAACTTTTGTCCTTATAGAATAAACATCAATTTAAAAATAATTTCTGTTTTCCTTTTTCACTATAATAAAGAATTGTAAATCCATTTTCAAATATTTTTTTTTTATTTCTAAATATTTTAAGTATTATCACTACTAACTGCACTACTTGATAACTGAATATCTAAATTCAAAAATATACAAAATCAGAAAATGTATAAATGAAGGGAGTTTCCCACAGTTAATGAAAACCTGCAACGGATAAATGTTTTTTTCAATATTTTTTAATATAAGATAACATATGTTTCTTCTCGGTTTTTTGTCTTAACCCTTTTTTCAATATTTTTTATCTAACACGCATTTTTTCCAACAAATGCTATATAAACACATTTGAAGTTTCTGTATATAAAGAAAAAATTTAAAACTTTTTAATTCCTTAAAAATAATATTTTTCGATAAACTCGTCATTCGATCAATTGATCATTCGATAAACTCGCTTTCGATAAACTCGTTTTCGATAAACTCGTATTCGATAAACTCGTTTTCGAGAAACTCGTCGGCTACCAATCTAATTAGCAACAGTTATGGTTTAAAAATAAATATTGCAAAAACTAAATTTATGATCATTTGTAGAAATAAAGCACAATATATTAATTCATAAATCGTAATAAACAATGATCAAATCGAACGAGTGGAAAATTTTAAATACCTAGGCTGTTGGTTAAACGATAATTGGAATAGTGAGAAGGAAATTAAAAGCAGAATTGAAATGGCCTGAAGTGCTTTCTATAAATTTAAAAAAGTTTTATGCAATAATGAATTTAAGATTAAGTTTCATCAAATGTTATATATGGTCGATTTTGCTGTATGGAATGGAATCATGGTCGCTGAAAAAATCTTCACTACTCAAACTTCAAGCTTTTGAAATCTGGACCTATCGCCGCATTTTAAAAATTACGTGGAGAGACAGGGTGTCAAATGAAGAAGTTTTAAGAAGGAGAAATGGTCAGAAAATTCTTATTCAAACTGTGAAAAGAAGAAAAACAGCATATTTTGGCCATTTGATGAGAAATAATAAGTATGATTTACTCAAGCTAATTATCCGAGGCAAAGTTGAAGGGAGAAGAGCTGTTGGTAGAATGTGTATGTCCTGGATTGAGAACATAAAAAGTTGGACAGGGTTAAACTCTTTATACGAATTAGTTAGGAAAGCTCTAACATTCAAAAATATCATCAATAACATCGACAACAGCATATAATTGTTCCAAAGTCGCTTACATCCAATAGTGGATTGCAATCAAAGAAAAGAAGAAAAATTAAATCCAAAATAATGTTGGCAATATATAAATCAAAAACAAAAATCTCTATGTCATAATGGTATAACATATAGTAAGAGCTCGTCCTGTCTATATTAATTTTGATTCTCTAGATTGCCCAAATAGTGTTGTTGAAAACGTTGAAACATTTTCATATTTAAACAATCTAAATTTTAATATATCTGAGGACTCTATTTTGAAAGAAATATGTGGTTTAACAGCGACTTCTACTTGTGGTATTACTACCAATTTAATGGTATTTTCAAATTTCTGCATTGAAAGTTTTGAAAAACATCAGTGTTGATTGTATATTCGCAGATTTCAATAAAGCTTTTGATTAGCTCTCACACCAGGTACTTTCAGTCTATTTCCGACTTTACTGAATTGCAATCTGATCTGGATAACTTTTAAAACTCATTTTATATTAATCATTTATTCTTAAACACTGATAAATACTTCAAGATGACTTTCACGCGTAAGTTTGAATATTATAATTATACCTATAAAATTAATTTTACAAATCTCAAAAGAACAACTTCTTCAATTGATCTTGGTGTATATATCTTGAAACAAAACTTTCTATGTAGAACATAATTAACGTTATAAAAATGTACGGAATTAAATGTTGTGTTCCGTATTGTAAAAATTTAAGTGCCACCAAACATCGCTTTCCAAATCCTAAAAGATATTAGTATACAACTACTAATACATAATTATTATTATGGACTCAACAGGAAACTTTTCGGTTCCTCGAGGATGCAGCCAGCAACGGATGACCCAATACAAAAAAAAGCCTTAAAATATTATCAAAAACATTTTTGTAAAAAAAGAAAAATCAGTAAAATAAAAAATTTGATATAAATTATTTTCTTTTATTTATTTTTATTTATAATTTAAAAAAAAAAAAGAATAGAGTTATGATGAATTTAGTTTCCAATCCAACATAAATTTAAGTGACGCTGTTGCAGATATTTGAGAGTTGGCGATCTATTAAGTATATATTATCTATAAGTAAATGAAGTAAGTCGTACTTAGTAGGGTTCATATAGTCGTGAAAAACTTTAAAATCGTTTAAATTCTTAAGTATTAAATTATATTATAATAAAACTAAATATAAAACATTGGAACTCAATCTTTTATTATCCTAAATCCCACAAAACTGGGTGTCAACCGAAGAATAACAGCGGCAGTGAATTTTTTTTTTTTTTTTTTTAAGTTTATTTTAAGAAAAAAAGGCGTAAATTTATTTAAAAGAAGAAAAGGAAATTTATGAAAGTAGCTGTGTGTAACCTGTAAAAAAGAAAAATTGGAATTGTGGTGCATCAGGTGGTAAAGTATTCTTGTAGTGGAAAATAAATTAAAAAATTTTAACAAATTTGGTGAGTGATTTATATATAATATATTTGCTATATTAAAATATTATATTCGTAAAAATACCGCTATAAATTCTTTCCGTTAATTTTGTCGTATGATTTACCGCTATCGTATTAAAATTATCGAAAAAATACATCGTACACAAAATGTTTAGAAAAAAAAATTCTGTAGAATAACAGAAAACGCATACAAAAATCGAGACACATTTTTTTTACTTGTGAAATTTCCAGAATTTTTAATTTGGTACAGTAGTAGTAAATCGAAAAAAAAAACACGTGTTGCATTACATCGTAAAATAATACAATACTATAGATATAGAATATAGTACAACAACATATACATATCTTAGAGAAAATATACAGGAGACGCTATAATACTATTTTGCACATATCTTAGAGAAAATATACAGGAGACGCTATAATACTATTTTGCCCGTACGAACTCTATCGCCGTTTTTTAGAGCTTTTAGTTGTCAATATACCGGAGATTAGTTGTCAATATACCGCACATTTTCTGTCAAAATTATCTGTTAAGAGCTTAGATAATGGAACTAAGGATGCCCTACGTAGCTGTTTTTACACTATAAAGTGAATTTCATTTTGAAGATTTTTCTGTTTTATTTTGCTCTTTCACTCCTCAAGACTGTACCCTACTTAAGCGAAATAGTGTTGTCTCTGTCTCTGATAAAAATGTGCTCAGTGTAGCCAACATACCTAAAAATGTAACAGCTAGAAATTTATTTCAATACATTTTTTTAAAAAACCTAAGCATCTGGTATAATTTTTAAAAAAAATCTAGTTTTTTTTGCTTCTGTAGTTCCACACTGATATTCGGTTTGTTTACGTCAATTTTTTTTTAATTTTAGATGAAAATTTGTAAAACCGAAAATATTTTAGTGAAAAAATTAATAAACTGAATGTTTTAAAAATATCTTAAGTAAATCCTTAAAAGTAAGGTCTATTCTTGTCAGAAATATTAATAATTTCTACAATAATTGTTAGATTTTTTTTGTTTGTTTACATAAACAAGATTGATTTCAACCAATCATATCAATGTGGGTACAGCGGCATTGGCGTGCGGTTATATAATTTTCGTCGGGCGCCTCTCAATATGTAAAGTGGTTGAAAGTGAGATTCGAAAAAAATGATATATCAATTTTAAGATCATAATATTAAAAAAAAATTCAAATAAATTGTCTAAATAAAATGAAGTCAATTTTCAAACAGATCACATGTCCAAATTGATCATTTTCCATTATTAGTTAAATAAAATATTGAAAAATACCTCAATACTAGGTATTTCTTTATGTCTAAGAAAACTTCAGAGAGAGAATCTATTAGATCTAAGTTCACAAAATTAATTTTATTGAAAGGAAATTGAAAATATAAAAAACGTAACCATTATTATTTTTTTTATTTATTTTAAATTTCTTATCATTTATTATAGAAGAATATTCATACTAAATAAATTATTATATCATTTTTGTTTTTGATACATTAATTGTTTTTCTATTAGCAGTGATAATGCCCCTATTCCGCCCCCATAAATCTACGTCAATGGAGAAACTTACACATATGCAAGTGAGTGCAATAGTATGCGTAAAAATCTTCAATTTTTTTTCTAGGTACTACATCCTTAGTTCCATTATCTAAGGTTAAGAGCTATGTATGAAAATACATAGCTTTCAATTAGCAAAAGTTTTTTGACAGTGTCGTAATCAGGATTTTATTTTTTTGAGGCACTTATTATTTCAGTCGGAATTATTTATAAATATATATTTTAGCTTCCCTGATGATATGGAAACGAAAATTAGATGGTTTTTTGAAATAAATATGTTGTCAGAATATTAGAAACAATTCAACATAGCATTTTAATACTATTATTTATTACAAAACTGTACTATACTATACTATATAACTTTCGAGGAGAGCGGTTGTGTTTGAGGTGTGCGGAGTGTATTATTTTTAAAATTATTAATTTGTTACATAAATATGGATATTTTTTAATTTACTAAAGTAATTTATAAACATTTGTTTTTATTTATTTCTAATCTATTAGAATTTTTAATTGAAATATTTTGATATTGTTGTAATTTATTAAATCATTCAGTGAATTTTTCAAAATTGTCGGCAATATAAAAAACTAAATAAATTAAAATAAAATAAATCAAGTGTGAATCAAGCATAAGTATAAATATATATATTGTTTCTTGTGTTTTTCAAAAAATTATTTTAAAAATTATATATAAAAATAATAGATTTAATTTGCAACAAAAGTGACATAGAAACTAAATAAATATATTAATAAACAAAAAACTAACAAATTTATTGAAATAATAAAATAATATTGTTTTATAGACATATTGTGTAAACAAAAACAGTCATCAATATTTTTGTGTTTTTCGTGTTTGTCGTCATCTGTTATTTTTTCGTCATATAATTTGGACTTTGAACTTTTGAATTAGCTGTTTAAGCTATATTAATATTCATATCTTTGTTGTTGTGCCAAAATTATTTTAATAAAAACTATTTTGATATTACAAGTATGAATAAGTGTAATAGTAATAATTGCTGTGTTAACGATAATACACCCACACCAAACTTAATTGCTTGCAATGGTATATGTTCCAAATATTACCATTCTCAATGTATCGGCTTATCTGATGGAGCAAATAAATTTTTGGGAGAATTTAATAAATATTTCACTTTCTATGAGTGCAAAACTATTAATCTCTCTCATATAATGCTTGCAGTTAAATCAAATAATGACGTATTGAAAACTTTTTCTGAGTCAATTGCGTCTATTATTAAAATTACTCTAAAAAATGAAAAAAAAGCTTTTAATGTGGAAGAAAAAATAACATCAATTTTACAGCATGTTGACGAATTAAGTTGTCATGTTGATAAAATTGATAATAAATTAAATATTCAATCAAAAAGCTCTGCATTAGTTGAAAATAAAATTAATGATTTGTATACTAATTGTAGCTCATCTAATGAATTAAATATTAGAAATGACGAAATTTTGATGGAAAAATTAAAGTTCCAATTAGATTCTATACAATCATCATTAAAAAGAATAAAAATAATAACTGAAAGCAATTCTCTAAATTTGCAACAATCATTGGACAAAAATAGTTCAGAAAATGTAGAAAGTCACCATAAAATATATAATGAATTATGCACATTAAGAAAGAAACAATGAACTTATGAATCGTTTAATTAGTTATGGTGATGAACTTGTAACAACTAAAGTAAAATTCAATGATATTATTGATGAAATTAAGAACTTAAACTGTACCACAATTGAAAAGAAAATTTCAAATGACACAGTACAAGTCAGAGATTGCATTTCTATTTGTGAAGAGATTTTCAAAATTGATAATAATTTCAATAATAACTATTATAATAGCCATAATAATGATAATAATAATAATCATATAATTAATAATAGTAATAATAATTTTATTGAAAATAATAAAAATAATAGTAATAATAATAATACTAATTATAATGATAATGATAATAATAATAATATTAATAATAATGATAATAATAATACTTATAATAATAATAATAATAATAATAATATTAACAACAATAATAATTATAATAATAATCATAATATCAATAATAATGATTATAAGAACGATAAAATTGATTACAAAATGAATAGTAGTTATGTTTCCTTTAATTTTCTGCCGGATGAAAATTCTCAAATAGCCGCAAAAACAATATTAAATAAACGCCGAAGACAAAAAAGGAAGAAACATGCTATTAAAAATATAAAGCAAATAAATAGCAAAGTGACAAAAATTTGCAATAAAATAGTACCTGATTTAAATAATGTGACGTCCAAATTTACAACTGATGAGCTTATAAATGTTCCTACAATAAGCAATACAACAGTACCTGATTTACATAATGTGACGTCCAAATTTACAACTGATGATGTTATCAATGTTCCTGTGTTACCGATCGATCATGTTTCTGTGTCTAATTTAAATGTTTCACCAATATATAAGAAACTTAAATGTATATTCTTATCTAAATTAGATAAATCTTTTACTTCAGAAGCATTAGAAGTATACATTAAGCATAAATTAAACATTGAATCATTTAAGATTGAAAAGATGCACAAAAATTATAATAAATATGCATCTTTTAAACTATATGTAACTGAAGATTATTTTTCCGTTTTAAATGATACTAAATTCTGGCTACAAGGAATGATTGTACACGAATTCAAACAAAATAATCAACGGAATTCTTTTCAGAACATAATGACAAGTCTGCTGAGACGCAATTAATAAAATTTGGTATTAATATTATATACCAAAATGTACATGGATTACGGACAAAGACTGATAAAGTTTACTTTAATACATTTAATTGTAAATATGATGTTATAGCTTTAACCGAAACTTCACTAAATTCAAAAATTTTGGACTCTGAGTTATTTCACTCGTCGTTTCAATTATTTAGGAGAGATCGTCACGCTAATACTGATATTGATACAGTTGGTGGAGGAATTTTGATAGCTGTTCGCTCTAATATTAATTGTACGTTAATTAATTTTCCTGAAGATCATAATCTTGAAATTATGTGTGTACAATTATCTGTGGATGCATCATCAATATTCGTAGTTAATGTTTATATTCCACCTAATAGTTCGTTTGAAATATATAATAATTATTTTAAATGTTTGGAATATATATCTTCTATATTAAAAGAACATGATGAAATTGTTTGTGTTGGTGACTTCAATTTGCCAAAAATTAATTGGATTAGATCTTCTGAAGATCTTACGTTAGTTCCTATATGTAATGCTAATATTGATGCTGATATTATTGATCAATTTGCCGACTTAAACTTAGAACAGCATAATGATATTTTTAATGACAATGGTCGTTTACTGGATCTAGTATTTTCTTCAAATATCTATGATTTATCTGTAATACGGTCTGATAATCCAATTGTCTTCGAAGAATCACATCATCCTGCTCTATCAATATCATTAAATATTGATAAGCCACTCAATTTTAATCATATTAATAATTTAAAATTTAATTTCAAAAAAACTAATTTTGATAATTTAAACATAGATTTAGAACGTACAAATTGGTCTAATATTTATAACTGTGATAATTTAGAAAAATGTTTGTTTAATTTTTATGATATTTTATTTAATTTATTTTTAAAACATGTTCCTATTAAATGTATTTCTGACTCAGAACAATCTCCACCTTGGTATGACAAAGAATTAAAGAATCTTCGTAATTTACGTAATAAAAAATGGAAACAATATTGTATTTCAAATGTTGCTGACGATTTCAACTCTTATATTTATATACGTAATAAATTTGATCTTGAAATACATTAAAAATACATGAACTATCTGTCTGATATTCAAAATAAATTAAAATTAAATCCAAAAGAATTTTGGAATTACATAAATCAAAAACGCAAATCTATCTACAGATCCTATTGTAATTAGTAATCTATTTGTAGATTTTTTTAAGAACTCGTTCTGTGACATCAATGATGTATCTCTAGATTGTCCTAATAGTGTGGTTGAAAACATTGAATCGTTTTCACATTTAAATAATCTAAGTGTTAATATATCTAAGGACTCTATTTTGAAAGAATTATGTGGTTTGAAAGAGACTTCTACCTGTGGTCCTGACGGGGTACCATCTATTATTTTAAAAAGATGTGGTTTCTATTTGTGTAAACCACTAGAATACTTATTTAAATTTTCTATGTCAAGTAATTGTTTTCCTAAGATTTGGAAATCGTCTTTCATTATACCTCTCCACAAAAAAGGTCCTAAAAGCCAAATTTCCAATTACCGTCCTGTTGCAAGATTGTCTTGTATTCCTAAGTTGTTCGAGTCTATTGTAACTAATTGCTTAAAGGAACAGCATGGTTTTATAAAAGGTAGATCTACAACTACCAATTTAATGGAATTTTCTAATTTCTGTATTGAAAGTTTTGAGAAACGTCATAGTGTTGATTGTATATTCACTGATTTTAGTAAAGCTTTTGATAAGCTTTCACACCAGTTACTTTTAATAAAGTTAAGAAAAATGGGTTTTAATGAAAATTTCTTACTATGGCTTCAATCATATCTCACTGATAGATCATATAGAGTCATTTTCAATGACATCATTTCGGAAAGCTTCAAAGTACACAGTGGTGTTCCCCAAGGTAGCCATCTTGGCCCACTGTTTTTCATACTTTTTGTAAATGATCTACCAAATGTGATTAAGAAATCTAAACTTTTAGTCTACGCAGATGATGCAAAAATTTTTAAGGACATTAACTCTAATTCTGACTTTATTGAATTACAATCCGATTTAGATAACTTTTATAACTGGTGCTATAATAATCGCTTATACTTAAATATTGATAAATGTTTTGCTATGACTTTTACGCGGAAATTAAAATATGATAACTATAATTATAAATTTGACTTAACAAATCTTAAACGAACAAGTTCTTCAATTGATCTTGGGGTTTGTCTTGATTCAAAACTTTCTTTTGTTGAACATATTAATATAATAACGAAAAAAGCTAATTCTTTATTAGGTTTTGTTAAACGTCAGTCTCGTGAATTGTATGATCCTTATGTTATTAAACTTCTTTTTATAACTTTTGTCCGTCCTATACTAGAGTATGCATGTCAAGTTTGGTGTCCTTATTATGATATTCATAAAAATCGCCTTGAGGGTGTACAAAAAAGATTTCTTCGTTTCGCTCTAAGGAACATGAATTGGAGGGATAATTTTAATCTCCCACCTTATACTGAGCGATTGCGCCTAATAGATTTGCCTTCATTGGAGAAAAGACGCGACTATCTGACCTTTAGTTTTATGCATAAATTAATAATCGGCGATATAGATTCATGTATTTTACTATCTAAGGTTAAATTTAGAATTCCATCACATACTGTCCGTGTTTTTCATCCTTTAATGATTAAGAATCATCTGTCTAACTATGGTGCTTTTTGTTCTTTGTCACGAATGTTTAAAATTTATAACGATAATTATTTAATTTTAAATTCTTTTAATTTTCAGACTAAATTGTTTAAAGATAAATTCTATTATTAAAATTTTTGTATATATTTTTATATAACTAGTACTTAGTTGATCAATAAATAAATAAATAAATAAAAACAACAATAAAATAGTTTTTATTAAGAAATATATGTTATATATTTAATTTTCATAACTCGGTTCAAAAATATCAAAATATTTACCCCAATTATGATTGTCGTATTACTTGTCGTTTCAAGTGAGAACATTGAATTGGTATTATGACTGTCGGATTTTCTCGCCTGTCACACTACATCCATCTGATGTACATGGAAAAAAGTTACAAAATCGGTATTATGTAAAATATTTTGATACGAAAGTTGTCGTTTAAGTGACGAAATTAGTCGTTGAAGTTTTTTTAAAAGAGAAGAATATTAGATGACAAAAAATGTAAGTATTTAGTTAAATCATTGTAAAATCATAAAAAATTAAAACATGTTTACTGGATCTAGTATTTTCTTCAAATATCTATGATTTATCTGTAATACGGTCTGATAATCCAATTGTCTTCGAAGAATCACATCATCCTGCTCTATCAATATCATTAAATATTGATAAGCCACTCAATTTTAATCATATTAATAATTTAAAATTTAATTTCAAAAAAACTAATTTTGATAATTTAAACATAGATTTAGAACGTACAAATTGGTCTAATATTTATAACTGTGATAATTTAGAAAAATGTTTGTTTAATTTTTATGATATTTTATTTAATTTATTTTTAAAACATGTTCCTATTAAATGTATTTCTGACTCAGAACAATCTCCACCTTGGTATGACAAAGAATTAAAGAATCTTCGTAATTTACGTAATAAAAAATGGAAACAATATTGTATTTCAAATGTTGCTGACGATTTCAACTCTTATATTTATATACGTAATAAATTTGATCTTGAAATACATTAAAAATACATGAACTATCTGTCTGATATTCAAAATAAATTAAAATTAAATCCAAAAGAATTTTGGAATTACATAAATCAAAAACGCAAATCTATCTACAGATCCTATTGTAATTAGTAATCTATTTGTAGATTTTTTTAATAACTCGTTCTGTGACATCAATGATGTATCTCTAGATTGTCCTAATAGTGTGGTTGAAAACATTGAATCGTTTTCACATTTAAATAATCTAAGTGTTAATATATCTAAGGACTCTATTTTGAAAGAATTATGTGGTTTGAAAGAGACTTCTACCTGTGGTCCTGACGGGGTACCATCTATTATTTTAAAAAGATGTGGTTTCTATTTGTGTAAACCACTAGAATACTTATTTAAATTTTCTATGTCAAGTAATTGTTTTCCTAAGATTTGGAAATCGTCTTTCATTATACCTCTCCACAAAAAACGTCCTAAAATCCAAATTTCCAATTACCGTCCTGTTGCAAGATTGTCTTGTATTCCTAAGTTGTTCGAGTCTATTGTAACTAATTGCTTAAAGGAACAGCATGGTTTTATAAAAGGTAGATCTACAACTACCAATTTAATGGAATTTTCTAATTTCTGTATTGAAAGTTTTGAGAAACGTCATAGTGTTGATTGTATATTCACTGATTTTAGTAAAGCTTTTGATAAGCTTTCACACCAGTTACTTTTAATAAAGTTAAGAAAAATGGGTTTTAATGAAAATTTCTTACTATGGCTTCAATCATATCTCACTGATAGATCATATAGAGTCATTTTCAATGACATCATTTCGGAAAGCTTCAAAGTACACAGTGGTGTTCCCCAAGGTAGCCATCTTGGCCCACTGTTTTTCATACTTTTTGTAAATGATCTACCAAATGTGATTAAGAAATCTAAACTTTTAGTCTACGCAGATGATGCAAAAATTTTTAAGGACATTAACTCTATTTCTGACTTTATTGAATTACAATCCGATTTAGATAACTTTTATAACTGGTGCTATAATAATCGCTTATACTTAAATATTGATAAATGTTTTGCTATGACTTTTACGCGGAAATTAAAATATGATAACTATAATTATAAATTTGACTTAACAAATCTTAAACGAACAAGTTCTTCAATTGATCTTGGGGTTTGTCTTGATTCAAAACTTTCTTTTGTTGAACATATTAATATAATAACGAAAAAAGCTAATTCTTTATTAGGTTTTGTTAAACGTCAGTCTCGTGAATTGTATGATCCTTATGTTATTAAACTTCTTTTTATAACTTTTGTCCGTCCTATACTAGAGTATGCATGTCAAGTTTGGTGTCCTTATTATGATATTCATAAAAATCGCCTTGAGGGTGTACAAAAAAGATTTCTTCGTTTCGCTCTAAGGAACATGAATTGGAGGGATAATTTTAATCTCCCACCTTATACTGAGCGATTGCGCCTAATAGATTTGCCTTCATTGGAGAAAAGACGCGACTATCTGACCTTTAGTTTTATGCATAAATTAATAATCGGCGATATAGATTCATGTATTTTACTATCTAAGGTTAAATTTAGAATTCCATCACATACTGTCCGTGTTTTTCATCCTTTAATGATTAAGAATCATCTGTCTAACTATGGTGCTTTTTGTTCTTTGTCACGAATGTTTAAAATTTATAACGATAATTATTTAATTTTAAATTCTTTTAATTTTCAGACTAAATTGTTTAAAGATAAATTCTATTATTAAAATTTTTGTATATATTTTTATATAACTAGTACTTAGTTGATCAATAAATAAATAAATAAATAAAAACAACAATAAAATAGTTTTTATTAAGAAATATATGTTATATATTTAATTTTCATAACTCGGTTCAAAAATATCAAAATATTTACCCCAATTATGATTGTCGTATTACTTGTCGTTTCAAGTGAGAACATTGAATTGGTATTATGACTGTCGGATTTTCTCGCCTGTCACACTACATCCATCTGATGTACATGGAAAAAAGTTACAAAATCGGTATTATGTAAAATATTTTGATACGAAAGTTGTCGTTTAAGTGACGAAATTAGTCGTTGAAGTTTTTTTAAAAGAGAAGAATATTAGATGACAAAAAATGTAAGTATTTAGTTAAATCATTGTAAAATCATAAAAAATTAAAACATTTTTATGGAGAAAATAAATTTTTATTAAAATAAAACTTTTTTTAGTGTGAAAAAACATATAATAAACAGTTCGAATGCTTAGTGCATATAATGGAAAAAAATGTTGGTGTAACTAGAGGCTTCCATAAAGGAGACCTAACACAATTCGATTAAAAAAAAATGGAAGGAATTTACTACTAAATTAAATAGTATTGGTCCTCCTATTATAGACACTGATGGCTGGCAAAAAGTTAGTAGAAATTTTAATATTTAATTAGGTCTAATAATTTTATTTATTTGGTTTGTTTTAGGTATAGAATGATTTTAAGGGGAATGTTAAAAAGAAAACTGTTCATAACAAAAAAGAAATACGGGCTACCGGTGGAGGATACAATAAACAATATATTCTGACATCGTTAGAGGAAATAGTCTGCTCAATACTGTGCTATGAGGATGTGGTGAATCCCAAAGGAGTTGTTCTAGGGATACAGATGATGATCGTGTGGACGGTTGCATTTTATCAATTAAGTAAATATGTAAAAGCTTCCTTTGATAGTCGGAAATATTTTATAAATCTATGAAATATAATTAAGAATATGTAACCAAAACTACTAGTATAAGTAAAAAAGAGAGAGATTTAATTTACTTTTGCTCTGGCAAATCTAGAGGATTAGATTTATTTCTGATTAATCTCAGTGCAATGTTGGCTCTTCTGTTGGCATACAATTGTACCTCTTCATCTGATTCCGAGTCCGATCCGTAAAAGATTTCTACACTAATAATTTTCACAAAAAAAAATCTGCACAAGTAACTTTAATTTGTTTTATTTATTTAAATTTATGTCAGCTAAATATAAAACCAACGCTTAATATGCCAATGCCATCTATGTCCTGTTTTACAAAGTTTTAAAAACGACTTGTCGTGTCGAAAAGCTTAGATAATACCACAAAAAAGCGAGACGACTAATGAAGTGAGACGAGACTCGCAACTGACACGACATACATAATTGGGGTGATTTATTCAAATCTATCATTAGTTATTAAATTTATAAAATAAAAGCTTTTCTAAAATAACGAGCTTTTCTTAAATAAAAAGAGCTTTTATACACTAGATGCAGTTTCTGAAGCCGTCACTATAAAAAACATCTCTTTTCCCCTCACAAAAAACGGCGACACGATTTTATCGATATAGCGTCTCCTGTATATTTACTCTAAGATACATATACAATTGTCATTTCATGCATAGCAACGAAAGTACAAAAAAAAAAAAACAAAAAAAAAAATTTAGTTTGAATGTGAAATACAGGGTAATTCAAGGAATTAACTTCGTTTAAAAAAATTTGAAATTTTATATTATTATAATAAAATACGAATAACAATAAATAAAATATTAATAAATATGAATAAATATTAAAAAAAAAATATGAAGTTATATTAATAAATTAAATAAATACAACAAATATCAATAAATAAGTATTTATCAAATACGTATATATAAATTAAATAAATAAAAATAAAATATAAATTTCCATCGTTGTTTTATTTATATCATTTTCTACAAAATTCTATATTCAAGAAGGATAATTTAAAATAAATTAAATAAATACAATAAATAAATATTTATTAATTATTAATATATAAATTAAATAAATAAAAATAAAATATAAATTTCCATCGTTGTTTTATTTATATCATATCCTACAAAAATGTATATTCAACAAGGATAATATAAAATAAAATAGTGTACACAAGAAATTAACACTAAAATAAATTAAAAATAAGTCAAATTTTTAAATAAATATACAAAACATTTTTTTATTTTATTAAAAACACAGCATACATAAAATACAGAAATAAATAAAATAATATATATATGTATATATATATAACAAAACATAAATAAAATCTGGAGCTAAATATTCTGAAAGCAGAAAACCAGAAATTAAAAGAATTAATGAAGAATAAACAATCAAACCATGACAAGGAACGTGTAAAAAGAGAGCAAGATTTGGACCACAAAGAAAGAACACTGGTAGAAAGAGAAGAACAGTTAAAAAGCTGGAAGATATAAATAAACTAAAAGAAGAAAACCAATTGCTGCAAACAACCACAGAACAACATACAGTAGTGAAAGAGATGGTACAATTTAAAGATGTTTTGAATATTTTACCTGAATTTAATGGCACAGACGATTGATGTCGAATAGTGGATTATAGACGCCAGCAGAAGAAATGAAATGGACCAACCTATTACAAATAATCTTCGCGAAAAGATTATTAACTGATACAGCAAAACTGGCACTTCGATCAAATCCAAATCTAAACAGCTGGTACGAACTTAAAGAATTCTTAAGAGAGGAATTCAGTATTAAACAATGAGCAACCGAGACAATTCAAGACTATTTTCTAATTATGAGGGAAATTGCAACAAAAGGGCAACTTAAGGATGAAGCAGCAATAATTCAATAAATGGCATCCGCAATGATCCGAGAAATAAAAGTATGTTGTTTCGTGGTACAACATTTAAACAATTTAGCGAAATGTTGACGCCATACGTTAAATTCAAAGCCACCATTTACAACAACAAAAAAGAAAATTTTACAAAAAAAGGAGATAGTAAAAAAAAAACAACAAGTAACCAATAAAGACAATACATTAAGATGCTACAATTGTGGTAAAAAAGGGCATACAAAAGCGGATTGCACGGAGACAAGACCAAAATGCTTCAGTTGTAACGAATTCGGACATTTAGCTAAAGAATGTAAAACAAAATCTGTAAAACTAATTCGATTAGGAAGCAAAAACGAGGGTAAATTGGTGAAATTAAATGGTGTACAAACAACAGCGCTCATAGACACAGGCAGTGAAATCTCGCTTATACGAACAGAAGATTACGCAATGATAGGTTCACCTCAATTACAAGATGTCAGAGTGAAAGTACAAGGATTGTGTACAGATTTTATACAAACAAAAGGATTTTTCGAAAGTGTTGTGGAAATAGGTAACAACACGTTTAATACTCAAGTACATGTAGTATCAGATACATCGTTAAAAGTACCGATGATTATAGGAAAAGATGTTTTATATAATACCAGCATAAAAATTACGTCGGAAGGACGTAAGTTTGTAAGTTGGATGAATAATTAAAATCATGTTTTTTATTTATTTATTTATTTCTGTTTAATTCAAACAACTTACAATTTCTTTAATATACTATACAAATACATAACATTATAAAAAAAAATATATATATATAAATACAATACTTAATAACTAAGTTAAAATTTAATACTTAATATATATTATTAATTCTATACAAATAAAAATAGAATATTGTCAAGATTTAATTTAATTTTTAATTTAGTTTAATACAAATTATTAATTCTATAAAAGTATAGATATTAATATTAAATATTACCAAATAATAAATGGATTAATTAATTAACTTCAATTAACTACAGTCTCCATTTGAGCAGACTACTTAAATATTATATACTAACTATTAAATACTAAATAGTATTAAAAGAATAATAATACTAGTAATAATGGTTAATAGATTATATAACAATCAATTACCTATAATTAGCTTTTTTAAGTTATTTTTTGAAGTTGATATTCTAATTTGATTTTGAAATTTATTGCCTAATATTTGCATCCGGTTAATGGGTTCAAATTTACCATATGTAGTCCTATGGAAAGCTATTCTGAATAAATTTGGAGATCTAGATCGATAATTGTTCGTAAATTCTATTTTATTTAAAATGAATGATGAATCAATTTGCAAGTTTATAACTTCAGTTAAGAATATAACATCAGCCAATTCACGTCTTTTTTCTAATGAAGCCAAATGTATTAAATTCAGCCTATCTAAATATGTCGGTAATATTAATGGATTCAGCCACTGAAATTGACGTAAAGCATACCTAATGAAATTTCTTTGAATTGACTCTATTCGACGTACATGAATATCAAAATATGGGTTCCATACTTGGTTAGCATATTCCAAATTAGGACGAACAAGACATGTAAATAACGATTTTAGTATATAAGGATCAGAAAATTCTTTTGACCATCGTTTTATAAAACCTAACATTGAATTTGCTTTATTAATGATGTAATTGTAGTGCAATTTAAAGTTTAATTTTGAATCAAAATAAACACCTAAATCTTTAAAAACTTCTACTCTTGATACGTTTCTTCATTAAGTTTATATGAAAAGTGATTAGGCGAATGTTGACGCGAAAACGTCATAATTGCGCACTTATCCACATTTAATTTTAGAAAATTCAAACTACACCATATTGCAAAACGATCTAAATCATATTGAAGCAAATGTGAATCGTTCAAAGAGGCAATCTTTTTATAAATTTTCATATCATCAGCGTAGTAGATATTTATATCGCTATTTTTAATTATGGAGACTACATCATTTATCGATATGATAAATAATAATGGTCCAAGGTGACTACCTTGAGGCACACCAGAATTAGCTTCAAAAAATGATGATATTGCCGTTCTAAATAAAATAATATAGGTTCTATTTGATAAATAAGATTTAATCCAATTAATGAAGTAAACTGGAAATCCTAATTTCTTTAGTTTAAATAAAATAATGCTATGAGGTAGTAGATCAAATGCTTTACTGAGGTCACTATATAAAACATCCGTTTGAAACCCTGCTTCCATATTATTAATAATATTCGAAGTTGATTCAATCAAATTAGTTACCGTCGATCTGTGTTTCATGAATCCATGCTGATTAGGCACTAAAAAATTTACGCAGTGTTCATAAATAGAATCAAAAACCATTAGTTCGAATAATTTCGGTATACTTGACAATTTAGCTATCGGATGATAGTTAGTTACTTCCATTTTAGAGCCCTTCTTATGGATTGGTCTTATATACGATTTTTTCCAAAAATCAGGAAATATACCCGTTGATAGAGAGCGTTTAAATAAAATAGATAATGGTAACTTTAATGAGCCAGAGCATTTTTTTAGAATAATTTCCGGTATACCATCCGGTCCAGCTGACGAATTATCCCGAAGCTTATCCAAGTATGACTTAATTAAAGAGTCATCAAAACTAATATCCTGGAGAGTGGTCTTTGGAAAAGAGTCCATATGGTCAAAGTAACCTTCATTAATTTGAAAATCTGAGTTCACATACGAATCTGAAAAATGATCACGAAAATAATTTGATATAACAGAAGCATCATTACTTAAGTGACCGTTGAAACTCATAAAAGTAGGGAATTCATCAGATTTTCTTTTTGAATTAACAAAATTCCAGAATAATTTTGGATTATCAATGAGCTTAAATGACATTTCATCAACATAATTATTATATGTTAAATCCACTTTTTGTTTAAAAGTATTAAATAAGTTTACAAAATTAATGTAATCCACGTTATTTTTAGATTTAAGAAATTTACGCCATGCTTTATTTTTAATATTTTTAAGCTTCCTAAGTTCATAAGAAAACCAAGGCGGACTATTGTTAATCCCTTTATTAATAATTTTGGGTACATACATATTAAATCCAAATAACACTACGTTATAAAAATTTTCTATAACAAAATTAAAGTCAACGTTATTAAGTAGTGTATTAAAGTTGATTGAATTTAAATAAGTATTTAGACCATAAAAATCAGTCTTGTTAAAATTAAATCTATATGACGTAGCGTGGGTATTTAACACAGGCGCATTATAACAATATGATATCGTGATTGGAGGATGAAATTGATCAATATTAACTAGAGAAGACTCAAATTGTGAAATTATTATATTTTCCCAATCAGAAGTAAAAATAAGATCCAGTTGTCTGGACTGAAAGTTTTTAATATCTGATATTTGTTGTAGGAAATTAACATTTAAATTATCACAAAAAGAACATTCAATTTCACTAGTTATATTTTTTGGAAGTAAATAACATTCTTCATCATGTTGCACCCAATTAATATTAGGGTGATTAAAGTCACCACAAATTACTAATTCATCTGAAGAAGTCATTTCCAAGGATATAGATTCAATTACATTGTTAAAATTTCCATAGATTTCATTGCTAGAATTAGGTGGAATATAACAACATATAATAATGAGATTTTTCGAAGCTAAATTCACTTTAATACTAATTATTTCTAATGAATCAGAGAGTGGTATATCAATTCCGATACATTAAAATTGGATTTGATTGCAATTAAAACGCCACCTCCTTTAGTTAATTGCGTAGGAATCAATGGATCTTGTAAGTGATATCTATCTTTTCTAAAAACTGAGTACGATTGATTAAATAATTCAAGACTGTTAATTGTAGGATTCAACCATGTTTCAGTTAGCGCATAGATATCGAAGTCCATAGATAATGAGTTTGAATGTACAATTTTAGTTTTTGTACGAAGGCCTCTAACATTTTGATAATAAATTTTTAAGTCAGTAAAATTTAATTTATTTATTAAAATTAAATTGGAATTACTTGACTTAACATTATCTATAGTAGTATTACCATTATTAGGAACATGGCTTAAAATACTTATTATTAGTTTCTCGTACTCTTTGAACGTCCTCTCTCCTTCTATTATTTACATAATTATAATAGACATTCAAATCAGTTTTAATATCAGCTTCAGGTATACCAAGGTCATCGTGAAATTTAATAAAAAGTTTAGTAAGTTCTTTATGATATATAGGTAAACCTACTGACTTTATAAAAGCTTTAATGCTGGTAATTGTATGACCAAGTACACAAACTGAAGTAGGTTCATCATGTAGATACGCTAGAAACAGCCTAACATTGTCATATATTTTATGATCTTTAAAACGACTCAGTGCATACAAATTTTCACCATCAACAACTGAATTTTGTGTCATCCTGACCACTGGAGACACTAAAGGATTGACAAAAAAAGGAGAAGGAGTGGTGACAATATTAGTAGGGTTAGTAATATGGTTAGTACTATTATTAGTAGTTATTATGGGAATAGTTGTTATTGGATTAATAGGATCAGGGACAGAAGTAATATTAGTAGTTATTAGGGGAGTAGTTGTTATTGGATTAATAGGAAAGTTGGATGAAACAGGGACAAATGACGTAGGATTATCTACCATAAAAGAATCTCCTTGTGTGTTAAATTTACTGAACCTCTTTTGGTAATTAGGATCAGCTACCATAAAAGTATCACCTTGTACGAAGTTTGGATATCTAAGTACATTTCTAAATGAGATATCACTCGAATTAGTCATAAACAGGAAGACTACGAGATCTACTACTATGTCTATTGTTGCTACTAATATTATGAGAATTTCGAAAATTAACTTCATATAATCTATTATTATTACTAGTATCATTTCTAATATTGTAATTATTACTTATATTATTGGTATTAATATTACCATCATTAATATTTTTCTGTTTTTTATTAGTTGGTAAGTTATTTTTACGTTTATTTTTATTTTTTATCATTAATATTTATTTTATTATTATTTAAATTATAATTCTTTTTACGGTTACCACTAATGTTACTACTTGTATTATTAGCAGCGTTTAATCTATTTTTTTTTATTTTTGGTCTATTTAACTTACTATTATTATTATTTAAACTATTTTGGTTGTGATTAATTTTAATTTTATTTTTGATTTTATTATTACTAGTGATATTGTTTTTAATTTTTTTTTTATTGATCTTATTCTTACCATCATTATTAACATGTCCAATATTCATTCTCAATTTATTATTGTTACTTGAAGTATTCTTTTTATTTATTGAACCATTTGCTTTAATTTTATTATTATTTACCCAAATCGAAGGTGATGCATTTATTGAATTCCAAATCGATGTTGCGTCCAGCAGAGTAATAATAGTATGTACTGGAACCTCAACTTTTAAGCTAGAAATTTTTTAGTTTATCTTTCTTAAGATAGACTGGTGTTACATTTTTACAGATTATATCTGTAATACCAAAATTCAAAGTAATGAAGTTCTTTAACCACCCAGCGTCCGAGTTGAATGGAGATATCTTCACATAGATTGAGCATCGTTTCACAAAATCATTACCAACTGCCGATGTTGAAGGTCGAGTTTTTGAATTATCTGTATTATTGATTTGTAACTCTTTAAACAACGAACTTTTCACAGGTTCAATAGATTCATTCAAGTTAATTAGTATCTTGAGACATTTCAATTCGTCTATAACGTCCTTAAGACATTGATTATTAGTTTTAATTTCATCTCTAACAAAAGACAAATAAGATTGTACTTCATCAAATTTGTTATCAGTAGTTACATTATTTAGTGTGCCAATCTTTTGTTTGAAGGAATCTAAATTTTCAGTAATTAATTCAACAGAAGTTTGAAAAACGTTGAATTATTTTGAAATATGATAGAAATTTTTTTTAGAGTTGAATAAATTGAATCTAACTGAAAATTCATCTTCATTTGTCCAGATTTCAATTCATCCAAATTTATTTGAGATTCTTTAATAGAAGCAACATTTTTGGACAACATATCTAATTTATTAGAAAATAAATCAATATTTTCTGCGCGAAAATTGCTATTTTTTTCAATTTTGTCAAAATGGCAACTCAAATCATCAACATGCTGTAAAATCAACTCAACCTTTTCAGTTGTCTTAACTGACTTCTTATCATTCATAAGTAGAGTTTTTTTTATTGATTCTAAGGAATCAGAAAATGATTTAAACACATCATTATTCGACTTTAATGCGAGCATGATGTGAGAAAGACTTATTGTTTTGCACTCATTACAATAAAATGAAAATGATTTATTATATTCATTGCAGTATTTAAGTGCAGTACGTGAAAGACCTATACATTGTTGATGAAAAAATTTGGAGCAAATTCCGCTACAAGCTATTAAATCCTTTGAGGGTGAATCTTCGTTATAATAGCAGTTTGAACTATTGCACATATTGTTATTCAAATTGTTATTATTATAATTTTGTAAAATAACACACTATGTAAGCAAATTATATTCAAAGTTTATTGTTCTAATTTAATAAATTTCACTATTGCCACACTTAAAATAATTAATAAAGATAAAATTGATTACGAAATTAAAAATATTGTATCATTAATATATATATGTTTATTAATTATTATTTAAAGTTATTTTTATTTTATATTTTTACTGAATATTACTATATGACACTTATTAATTATTGCGTAATGTTTTGAAATAATTTAAATGTAATATATTTTTAAACCAGCGAAAATGCTGACAACGTAATCAAAAAATAATAAAAAAAAATGTATTAAGCAATTGTGCAAGTAATTTATTATAATTAATTAAATTAATTAAATAATACGGAGGGAAATTAAAACACGTCCGATACGATTGAATATTTAATTGATTATATGTTACAACATAGCATCAACAAAGCTAGATCTAAATATAGGTAATAATAAATATAAAAATGATATAGAAAAATAGTGCAAGAATACAAACTGAAAGAAAATATAAAGGATACAGGCGTTAAACTAAAAATTATCATGACAAACGAAATCCTTATAGCTCAAAATCCAAGACGAATAGCGGCTTTAGAGAAAAAAGTTGTTGATCAGCAAATAAAGGAATGGCTGGAAAGTGGAATAATACGTCCCAGTACCTACTTCTGAATATTCCAATCCAATACAATTAGGAAACAAAAAAGATGGTACAAAACGGTTGTGCGTGGATTACAGGAAATTGAATAGTAAAATCATAAGAGACAGATACCCTTTACCGCTAATAGAGGATCAAATAGACGCAATAAGTAAGACAAAAAAAATTTCAACATTGGATTTGAAAAACGGATTTTTTCACGTGAACATCGATGAAGACAGCAAGAAATATTCTTCGTTCGTAACGCCGTCTGGTCAATACGAGTTCAACAAAGCTCCATTCGGTTTATGCACGTCACCAACGGTTTTTCAAAAATTCATTAATATAATCTTTAAACCACTTATAGAGAAAAAGTTCGTTCTATTATATATGGACGATATAGTAGTATTGGCGGAAAATCACGAACAAGCACTTGAAAATTTAAAAGAAGTCTTTTTGGTAGCAGAAAATATTGGCCTACAAATTAAATGGTCGAAATGTCAATTTCTTTGTGAAGAAATTGAATACCTAGGTTTCAAAATAACAAATGGAAATGTTTCACCATCTGATACAAAAACAGCTGTAGTATAAAAATTCCCTGAACCAAAGACGTTGAAGAATTTACAAGGATTTCTAGGATTAACAGGTTTTTTTAGAAAATTTATTAAATTTTACTCATTAATAGCTAGACGGTTAACAGAGTTGTTAAAAAAAGACGTACAATTCACTTTCAGACCTTCAGAAAGAAACGCCTTTCAAGAACTGAAAAATAAGCTGATAGAAAATCCAGTACTTATGCTGTATAAACAAAATAACAAAACAGAGTTACATACAGATGCTTCGAAGTGGGGATTTGGAGCAGTACTTATGCAAAACAATGACAAAAATTCATTCCATCATGTATATTATTACAGTAAAAAACAACGCCAGTACAAGAACGATACAACAGTTACGAGCTTTAAGTTTTGGCAATAGTAGCAGCGTTAAAGAAACTTAGAGTATATCTATTAGGCATAAAATTTAAAATCGTGACACATTGTGCAGCGTTTAAGCAAACAATGCAGAAACAAAATATCTTACCAACAATTGCTGGATGGGCATTAATGCTACAAGAATTTGACTACGTGCTAGAACACAGACCAGGAAAAAAGATGAAACATCCTGACGCTTTAAGTAGGAATCCAATGGTGTAAGTAATTACAAGCGAATTTATCGAAAGAGTGAAATGGTCACAGCAGCAGAATGAACAACTGAAATTAATTAGTAAAATACTAGAAAAATGAAATACGTTTGAAAACTACATAATACATCACGGAATAATTTTTAGAGATTGTTTGACCTCGTCTTTTTTAAATAATAATCAATGTTTCTAATCTTGACAATATTTTTTATTATCAAGCTAAAATTTTATTGTCTTTTATAAGCATTAAAATAAACGTTAAATTTTCAAAACATTAAACTTGAGACATTGAAAGCAAAACTAGAATGACAAAAAAAATAAAAATAAAAGTGACAAGTATGCTGGATCTTTATAAATCATAAGGCAGAATTCTGGTATATATCATAAGGCTGGATTCACAACATATCGCCACACTTGAAGTACTAAAAGCATGTTCACACTTGAACCTATATCCTGGTTATAGAGCAATATCATAATATTGATTTATTTTTCCATACAAAAAAATTGTCATTCTATATTGTAATATCCGTATACCCACTTCGAAATGAGGGATTGACTGAACAAGGTATAAGAAAATATCGATTAATTTGCAATATTTCGATATTATTGATCATATTTCAATGAATTTTAACACCCTACACAACAATTGTCAATCTTGTCAATCAAAGAACCTATGATATTATTGTTTTATTTTCAATTTTGGCAAAGTATTATTAGAATCATTAATTTTAATTTTGAATTATTATAATTATGCAATTATTTTATTTTCAATACCAGCTGATTTTCAAACCTAATGTCAAAATATATTAAGTATTTTCAGTGTGAACACCATTTTTTATACCAGGGGTATAGAAGCCCATAACCGGGGTATAGAATGTAAGTGTGAACATGCTATAAACTTCAATAGGTAATAGACTAATCTTTGTTGTAGCTCTTTTATAATTACCATCTTTTGTTTTTAATGTAACAACACGAACTAATCCAATTTCCAGTTTAAAGGATGAATATTTTCTTCAATTAATAAAGCGAGTTGACCGACTACAAATTGATGTTCTTTTTTAAACCATTTAACTCGTTTTTGCAATTCTTATAAATAATCAGTAGACCACCTTTTCCAAAAATGTTGTGTGATTTGACGAATTCGTACAACTCTCGACAACTTATTTATATTTTCATCACTACAATCTATTTCTAAAACAGCTGTCAATGGACGTCCAATCAAAAAATGGCCTGGAGTGATTGCTGTTAAATCTTCTGGATCACTTGATTCTGCTATTAATGGTCGACTATTCATTATGGCTTCAATTTTATGTAATACAGTAATCATTTCCAATGTTGTTAAGTTTGCATTTTTAACCATTCTCATCAAATAATATTTCATAGTTTTTACTGAAGCTTCCCAAATACCTCCAAATGACGGTGATCTTGGTGGAATGAAACTCCATGAATTCCCATATTTGAACAAAACCCATCAAATCGTCGTTTGCTTTCTTCATTATTCCAAAACTGATAAATTTCATTTAATTCTTTATTAGCGCTTTTGAAGTTCGTAGCATTGTCCCTTTGAAGTTTTACTGGTTTTCCTCTACGTGACAAAAATCGAACCAACGCACCAATAAAAACTTTCATTGTAAGATTTTCAACAATTTCTAAATGTACGCATTTAGTACTTAAACATACAAAAACACAAACATAATGCTTTTGTAAACTTTTTGATCTGATTCCACCAAATTTTAAATAGAACGGTCCAGCATAATCTAATCCGGTATTATAAAATGGATGTACAAAATTAACACGTTCCGAAGGTAAATTTCCCATAAACTGTTCTAAAACTTTTGGTTTCACATGAGCGCATGATACACAATTTTGAACAATTTTTCTTGTTGCACTTTACCATGTACTGGCCAAAATTTGTGTCGAATTACCGAAAGTAAAGCTTGCTGACCTACATGTCCATTTTCATTATGAAGTTCTATTATTAACTTTTCGGTAAAATGGTCATTTTTTGGTAATAATATTTGGTGTTTACTATCGTACGATAAATTTGAATTTTTTAATCTACCACCTACTCTTATGTTTTCATCAGTGTCCATAAATGGATTTAAACTTTTCAATTCAGATTTCATATCAATTGGTTTTTTATTTTGTAACTGCTTATATTCTTTACCAAATTTTTCTTTTTGTACTAATCTGATTAAAAAATTCAGTGCATTTCTCAACTCATAAACTTTAATAGTGAATTCGTTTCTAGAGAATAAATTCTGCATTTAAAAATGTTACATTTTTACAGTGTTGCCTTCAAAATGCAGAGTTTTGCATTCTTTTCATTTTACAAACGAACAGAAAAAATTCTACATTTTTTTTTTTTCAAGTTTTCTACACTGTCTTGTATTTATTTATATTTATTGTTGAATTAAATATTTTATTGTAAAATCAAAATATCGACGGGTGAGCAATTTTATGAAGTTAAAATAATTTATAATTGTGTAGAGTGTGTAATAATATTAACTATATTTTAAATTTTAGAATTAAATTTCGAATATATACAAGTTGAAGATGAAAATGTTTTAATGGAGCAAAATCAAATTACAATTTATCATTCATCTTCAGGTTCAGTACAAGTATCAAGAAAACACATAGAAGGTAATATTAATTTTATTTGCCAAAAAACCTTCGTATTATAACAACTTATTTTTTTTAGTATAGAGTAGACACAAAAATATTGCTCGATAAATATTATGAATATTTAAATTGTATTGGTGCTTTAAAACGCTTGCGAAATAAGAAACAAATCTGGACGGCAATTGCCATATTGGGAAATAAATTACAAAATATTCTATTACTATACTCTCAGTGCTTTTCTTTAAAATTTATCTTTTAAGAAAAAGTATAAAAATAATTGTTTAGTAAATAAATTTATAATTATTTTTTATGTATGTATAACATAAATGTATAACATAATTTTTCTAATGCAAATGAACAAAAAATTTGCACTTTCGAACTTATAATAAATTCTAAATTTATGTTAAATGTTTATTATTTTGTTTTTGATTTTTAATTTTATTATATTGCCTGAAAATTTACAAATTACATAAATTCAATTTATATTTTTATTTTTATAAATTTTTAACACGATGACATAATTCTCTGTCTTTAATTGTATTATAAATATCATCATCAGATGAAGATAAAGAATTATCCAAAAGTTGAGAATTAGCTAAATTAATAATTTGCTGCGTTATTTTCTTCCACTTTTATTTTTTGTTTATGTTTAGAAAATCATCCACAAATTGTCATTTGAAATTATTTTTTATTTTTTTTATTATGTTGCCGAATTGTGCGAAGTAAAAATTCTGCACCGTGGAAAATTTAAATGCAAAAAATGTTGCATTTACAGGCAGAATTTTTAAGAAACGAACACGAAATTATTTTCAGTTCAACATTTTTTCGAGAAACGAACGGAAAAAATGCTGACCTGTGAAAAAAATGCAGAATGCGGGCAACATTTTTTTTAGAAACGAATTCACCATAAGATAGCCTCTAACATTTTCATTTATTAAATTAAATTTGTTATTAATAAATCTGAGCCAATAAGCAATATATCGTTGTAACTTTCTAATACTACTATATCTTTCAATAAATAACGAATTTTTAATTGCTGTTGTAGAAGTCAATTTTTCAATTTTTAACTCAGGTAGATTTTCAATAATTTGTTGTTCTGTTTGTTGTAAATGTATATTACTTTTACTATGTAAAAAATCAAGCCCAAACCATTTTACAATTCAACAAACCCTTAGCATTAATACCACGAGATACGATATCAGCTGGATTATTCTCGCTTTTTACATGATACCATTTAAAACTTGAATTCAATTCTTGTATCTCACTTACTCGATTTCCCACCAATGTCTTTAAATTATATGCTGGTAATTTGATCCACGACAAAACAATAGTTGAATCTGTCCACAAATAAACATCATCAAATTCAATTTTCATCGCTTTATAAACTTTTTCCACTAATCTAACCAATTCCAGGGCAGCACACAATTCTAGTCTCGCTAACGAAATTTTCTTTAATGGAGTAACTCGAGATTTACTGCACAAAAGATTAACTGTTATTTCACCATCATCATTTACTGCTTTTATATATAAACAATAACCATAAGCCTTTTCAGAAGAATCACAAAATGCGTGTAATTCCATTCTTTTAGGATTAGAAAAACCAAGCCCAAAACGTTTTATTTTAAAATTTTCCATTTCTTTTAAATCTGTTTGGTATTCTTTATAAATTTCAAGTAATTCTTTTGGCATATTTTCATCCCAATCAATCTTTTGAATCCACAATTTTGTTAATTTTTACAATAATTATAACAGGCCCAATAATTCCAAGTGGATCAAAATTTTTACTAATATCTGAAAAAAAAAATTCTCTTTGTAAATTTTATGTTTTCATTTGTATTATCAGAAATAAATTTAAATATATCTTCAGTTGGATTCCATACTATACCCAAAGTTTTAATTGTTTCATTACAGGCTGAATTATCAAAATTTGACATCTGCTCTAAATCTTCCGAATTTAAATTATGTAATACTTCACTGTTATTTGAACACAATTTTCTAAGATTCATTTTTCCCTTTTTCAATATTTGAATTAATTCTAGTTGTAAATTTTTAGCATTTTCAACTGAATCTGCACCACCAATGTAGTCATCAACATAAAAATCACAAAATACTTTTGCTGCTAGGAAAATTATCTTTTTCATCTTCAAATAATTGCTGAATCACTCTTGTTGATAAGAAACTAGAACAAGACATACCATATGTTACAGTATTTAAATTATAAAAACACAATTCTTCGTTTTTATTTTCACGCCAAAGTATAATTTGAAATTTTCTATCTTCAGGAGCAATCTCAATCATTCGAAACATTTTTTCGATGTCAGCACACATTGCGATTTTATGTTTTCGAAATCGTATAACAATATCAAATAAATCTTCTTATATAGTAGGACCAGTCATTAACAAATCATTTATACTCACACCAGAACTCGATGACGCAGAACCATCAAAAACTACTCTCATTTTTGTTGTAAAATGAGAGTAGTTTTATAAACTGGATGATGTGGCAAAATAAAATATGGTTCATCAGATTTTGGTTCTTCTATTTTTGTCATATGTTCTAAATCTTTATATTCATTAATAAACTTCATGTAATTTTTTTTTAATTCTGAGTTTTTATCAAAATTCTTTTCAAGGTAATTAAATCTTTTAATTGCCTGTATTTTTGAATCACCCAATTTTTCACAACAATTTGAAAATGGCATTTTCACAACATATTGACCATTTTCTTTTCTGTAAACATTTTCAGCAAAATGAGTTTCACATAATTTTTCTTCTTTTGTTAACCTTTTTTGTTTACCCATATCCTCCAATTCCCAAAATCGTTTTATATTTTCATTTAATTCAATTATACTCGAATTACAAAGAGATGATTCACTTTCATTTACTATATTATTTACACGACCACTAGCAACCCAACCTAATTCTGTATTTTATAAAATTGCTTCACCTTTTTCCAGCTTAAGCTTTCCTGGAATAAGCAAATCGTAAAACAACTCAGCACCCAACAACATATCTACTTTTCGCGGCTCAGTAAATTTATCATCAGCTAATATGACATTTTGAGGCAATACCAACTACTTCTGGCACAACTGCGAACATAAATTTTTCATTATATTTTGTAATTTTTGATTTTATACGTACACAAACTCTCTTTAAAACTTTTTTGCATGAACCGGTGATACATTTCACCACAATATTTGAATCTGTTTGTGGAATTCCTAACTTATTAGCCAGTTCTGAACTACAAAAATTTGATTGCGACCCATTGTCCAAAAAAGCACGACATTCAAGCCAATTTCCATTAAAATTTTGTACATAAATCATTGCTGTTGACATTAAGACGTGAGATCCCAAAGATAATCCACTGAAATTGCTTGTTGTAGTAACCGTTTTACCATTTTGATTTTCATTTTCAATTTCAATTTTTGAAGGAAAATGCAATAATTATGATTTTTCTCGCAAATTGAGCAATTTTTACTATTACATTCACGTAATTTATGACCTTTTTTAAAGCATTTAAAGCACAATCTGAACTGCTTCACTTTTTCTGAGCGATTTGAAGGAGTTAGCGCTAGAAATTTTTCACAATCTCTTAACAGATGACTTTTTTCACAATTAATACATTTTAATTCTTGAGATGCAAAATTTTTGCTTTCATTCACCGCATTAGTCTTGTGCTTCACTTGATTTGTGACACCTCTTCTGTTATTAGTATCTAATGACTCCAATACACGACATCTTGTTTGCAAAAATTGTTCTAAAGCTTTCCATGTTGGTTTGTCACTACTATCACCAACTTTTGATTCCCATTGTTTTCTGGTTTCAGCATCTAATCTAAAAAGAACCATATGTACTATTAAACTATCCCAGTGTTCAATTGGTTCACCAAGGTTGTTCAAAGTCCTTAAATTTTTTGAACAATCTTCAACAACTTTACGTAATTCTGTTGCACATTCTTTTGTTACGGTTTTTAATTAAAAAAATTCTGTAATATGACTTCCAATAATCAGACGCTTATTATCGTATCTGTACATCAATGCTTCCCACGCTTCATCATATCCATCGGCTGTGCATGGAATTTTATAAATTAAATTTTTTGCATCACCATCAAGTACGCCTTTTAAATAATGAAATTTTACAGCCTTATTTAAATCACTCCGCGAATTTACCAAACCTTCAAACGTTTCTTTGAAAGCTATCCATTCTTGAACATTACCACTAAAATGACACAATGAAATTGTAGGTAATTTAGCAATTTTAAATATTTGATCTCTTTCAACTTGACCAGCTTGATCATTATTATGCATTGATCTATATGATTCAAACAATCTGACTGAACCATTTTTCATTTTAATTTCATTTATTTTGGTTTCATAACTGGCTTTAATACCACAAAATTTGTCAAAAAATTCAATATATTTATCCTCATTCTTTTTCTAGATCAGGCTTATCAAATTCTAAATAATCACCTAAATCATTATGTACCTGTTTGTATTCCGAATACAAGTCACTAACCAAATCTAATCTTGTCTGCAGATTCACCACATTACCCGTTTCAACATCAAAACCATTTAAATAATTTTCAAACACTGTCAGTTTTGATTGCACCCGCTCTTTTGATCTTGTTAATTTTTTACGAATCGCTTCAATTACTTGCTCACTCATTTTGTTTTCAATAGCAAAATACCATCATAAAAAAAAATCAATTTGTTATTGTTTTGATAAATTTCACAATACAAGCCCCAAGAAGTTCCACAATTTAAATTCCAATGAATTTTGCAATAAAAATTCCTATGAATTTTACAATTTTTCTGTTTAACCATTGAGTAATAATCTATATAAGAGAAGTTAATTTCAAACACTTTTTTTTCATACCAATTTTTCAAAACAGAATTTTAAAGTGATGCTTCTTTTGAATGTATTTGTAATTTTTTTAAATTTATATGTTTGTATTGTACATGTCTTTATGAACATGCATAAGACAATAAAAAAATTGCTCTTTTCTCTATTTTATTAAATCATAAATATGCAAGAAAAACCAACGATTGCCAACAACTATTAGTAAAGCAACAACAAATATTACATCGTGGTTTCTCTATTATTTTGTGTCTTCAGATTGTGCGGGGAGTGGTGTGCGAGAATTGCAAAGAATTTGTAAATTTAAAATATTTTCTAATATTTTATTTCAATTTTATGTATTCTGCTTTACATTCTTAATTTAGGGGTTTTGTAGTTCCTTTTAATACAATGTGCTAATTCTGTCGAGTTGCGCTAAAAGTCGTTTAATTTATGTAATAGAAAATTAAATTTAAATTTAAATTTATTTAAACTTTTAATAACATTAAAATTGAATGCATTTCAAGTGAAACTATCACCCATCATCAGCAATGCGCAACTGATGCTGATGATGGGTGATAGTTTCACTTGAAATGCATTCAATTTTAATGTTATTAAAAGTTTAAATAAATTTAAATTTAAATTTAATTTTTTAATTTTTTTAATAATAATTTTTGTGAAATCAATAAAGGTTTAAATAAATATAGTAAATAAATAAGATTTCACGTTTGTTCAAATTAAAATTTAAATATGTAATAGAATTTTATATACATAAATCTACTTCTTTAAAATAAGAAAGTAATACTTCTGATTAAATTATTTGGAATTAAAAATTAAAATATTAATACAACTTTTTTTAAGGAATATAAATATGGTTCCCTGATAAAACAGAACAAGATAAAACAGAACAAGATAAAACAGAACAAGATAAAACAGAACATGATAAAAAAGAACATGATAAAACAGAACAATGATATAACAGAACAATGATAAAACAGAACAGTGATAAAACAGAATAGTGATAAAACAGAACAGTGATAAAACAGAACATCTTAAAAAAAATATATTATTATATGTTTTTTTAATATTTTGCGCATAAATATATTAAAATAAAAAAAATTATAAGTACTTGCTAACAAACGGGTTAGCACCTGCTAAACAAATGGGTTTTTTAATTTGGATTTTTTAATTACAAGTGTACCTATACCTGTTGAATAAATGGATTATTTAATTATAAGTGTACCTGATAAACAAATGGGTTTTTTAATTTGGATTTTTTAATTACAAGTGTACCTATACCTGTTGAATAAATGGATTATTTAATTATAAGTGTACCTGCTAAACAAATGGGTTTTTTAGCAGGTACACTTATAATTAAATATAAATTTAAATTAAATAAAATTACGTAAACACAAGTACCTCTAAATTGGCGATACATTTATTTTTCACCAAAACCATTTCCTTATAAATTCATGTTTGAGCATATCTATTATCATTATAGATTTGTGTTTCAACTAGTTAAATTATAGCATTAAATAAATAATTAAATAAATAAGTAAATCATCACCATGGAATATTCACTCACAAATAAAAATAATAAATGTGTATTGTACCAAGGCTACGAATATACAAAGTATAGGGAAAACGAAAGCGGAGTCATCACTTGGAGATGCAGAGTCTACTTTTCCACGAAATGCCGAGCATTCTTGAAGACACACGAAGAAATCATCGTTGGAGAAGTCCCACAACACTGCCATCAATCAAATCCTCAAAAAGCACAGGCAAATATTTTAAAGACTAAGATGAAGAAGGACATGAAGGCAATTGGTGCAACTCCAAGAAATGTTCTGGGAAATGCATTAGCATCAGTGAATAGAGATGTTTTGGAACATTTACCAAAGCAAACCTCACTCACAAGAAATCTTGCTACACATAAGGAAACTTTTTCTTTACCGAATCCAGCTACAACTGATTTTATTATACCCGAGAAGTTTCTTGATCTCATTTTATATGATACGGGAACTGATGATCCAGAAAGAATATTGGCAATCGGGAATAATGATATTCTCTCAGAACTACTCTTATGGAGACGGAACATTTGATAAAGCACCTAGCATGTTTTATCAGCTGTATACATGGCATGCTAAGATTGGAAATTCATATCCTCCATGCATTTATTTTCTTTTACAAAAAAAGAATATAAGTACGTATAACAGGATGTTTGTAATACTAAAGGAATTGGTGCCCAACATGAATCCTCAAAAGATTCTACTGGATTTTGCTCAAGCTGCTTTTCCACAAGCGGAAATAAAAGGATGCTACTTTCATCTCAGCCAAAGTGTAATTAGGAAGATCAACAGTGTTGGATTAAAGGCAGTTTATGAGTCTGATATTGACATAAAGTTGAAACTGAAGTCCTTAGCTGCTCTATCCTTTGTTCCAATCTCGGATTTAAAAACCGTCTTTGACGAACTAGCTGCAACCTTTCCAGATGAGGATGCCTACAATGAAATATTATCATATTTCTGCTCAACCTACATCGAAGGAGTTGCTGGGAGATCACCACTATTTCCAATAAGAATATGGAACCATTTCGAGGCGGCTGCGGAGCGATGTCCCAAGACAACAAATTGTTGTGAAGGTTTCCACAACGCATTAAATTCCATGTTTCATTGTAGTCATCCAAGCATATGGAATTTATTAGATGGACTAAGACGAGATATGGCTTGTCAGCGATTAATACTAGCCAATGCCCAGACAGGTCGCCAAGAATTGAAAAAAAAGAAGTATGAGGCCCTTGCTAATCAAGTGGCAATAGTTGTGCAGGAATACCACATTCACACAGACAAATTGAGGTACTTACGCAGCATATATTTATGCGCAAAATATTTAAAAAAAACATATAATAATATATTTTTTTTAAGATGTTCTGTTTTATCACTGTTCTGTTATATCACTGTTCTGTTTTATCACTGTTCTGTTATATCATTGTTCTGTTTTATCATGTTCTTTTTTATCTTGTTCTGTTTTATCATGTTCTGTTTTATCTTGTTCTGTTTTATCCGGTCACCGATGAATTAAATATGATTTACTACAATCAATTTTTTTAACAAAAGAGCAAAATTGTGACATATTTGAATAATATTACACATTGATTTTGAATAATACCCTTCCAAAAATAATAATTTAAATAATTTAAATGTGTTAATATTACATATTTTATATTAAAGATTTTAAATCACATATAAATTTTATTTAAATTAAAAGAAATATAATTAAAATTAAGTCTTACAGAAATTATGGACGTTCTCATCAGCATATAATTTTAAATTTAATCTAATATCCTTTTTTCAAACATTTCTACTTACTTATACTTACTTAAATCGTAAAATAAAAATGTTAAATGAAAAATATTAGCTAGGTAGAAATTAGTTTTAATGATAATCACTTTTTCTCTTTTATTATTTTAAAAGATAAAATTTGTAAGTAAAGTACATAATCATAATAAAAGATATAATTTTATATTTTTAATTTTACTGTAGTAAGTTCACCAATCAAGACAATGAAGCAACATTATATTATTTTATAAGAATAATTATTTTGTTTAATGTAAATTTTTTAAAAGATAATGTAAATAATTGTAAATTAGTAGATAAATAGTAGATATAATTTTATATAACTTTTAATTTTATGTTTTACATTTTACTAAATTATATAAAACAAAATGTTTTATAACAACACAATACTAAATGTATATTTAATAAATTTAAAATTATAATATTTTTGAAAATTATTTCTTTTATTTTCGACAATTTCAACCATTCGTTATCTCCTATATCAAATTCCATATATATTTCAGTCATAACATTTACTGATAGTCGTGAAAAACTTTAAAATCGTTTAAATTCTTAAGTATTAAATTATATTATTATAAAACTAGACATAAAACAATGGAAGTCAATCTTTTATTATCCTAAATCTCACATGTATAGCGTTAATTAATGTTTTGTTATTATTAGGGAATATTATAACTTTATATTTCGGTTTCATCCCATAAATATGTAATGGCTACATTCTCATTGTTTACAAGAAATTGTAAAACGCGTGTTGTAGCAATTCCAAAACTCGAAAAAATTAAAATAAATTTATGTTGTATTGGGGTAAAAAGCTGCTAACTAGGGGGAGCAGATAACTCGTAGTTATGTATAACAGTGATTTATGACAAAAGTGACAGTGATTTATGTTAAAATCTGACGAACGGTTCTAGGAAATGTTGCTGCGCACGCGTCCCTCCAACACTTTTTTATTTTGCATTTTCGGACTCATCGACCGCGGAAACGGCTAGAAAAAAATTTTGAGCGAACTTTTTTGTTTTTACCATCAAACCCACCACCATAACTACTGGTAAAATTGAGTGCACATTGGATTATTCAGTTTTTATTCAAATATTAAATTTATAGAAGTAGAATTTTGCATTTATAACGATGTAATAATGGTGAAAAAAATATTATATTGGGAACGTATGCACAATATTTCACCGCGTTGACGTTTTTAAAGGACATTTGTTCTATTATGGACAATTAATTTGGAAAAGCTTTTGATTAGGAATCTTAATTTGACGATTTTGATATTGGAGTTCTCATACTATACTATATATCGTCGTGTGAGAAGCGAATTGTCGTAAGCGTTAGATACGTCAATTTGAGAGTACTGATATAGGAAGATAGAGAATTTAATTATCTATCACCTTGTCTTCTGTTGTAGATTAAGTACATCCTATAAATTGCAAAATGTTGTATACATACTGTAGGGACAAATTTTTACTATAGATTTCATTATTATGTAATATTCAAATTGTTGTATGTTTTTTATATTTAAAAATAAATTACTATACAAATAAGTTAATTTCTAATTATTGTATGTTAACTATACAACATTTTGTGGTCTAAAATAAATTGTTGTATCTAGAAGAAAATTTACTTTTCCATAGATTTAAATACAAAATTAAATTATCGTAAAGTTTGTTGTGGATCACTAAATTAAACTATAACAATCCTTTTATTTTATGTTAGACCAAAGCACAGAGCAATAATATAACAGAGGAACAAACCTGAACAAATAAAAGGTCAATTTTTTCCTCCAAATAAAATGCAAATTTCTAATAGCTCCATTCTAATACATTCAAATGTCATATATTTACACGACAACCGCAAAGAGTGATACGAGAGAAATTGAAATTATTTTATGAGAGAGTTTTTTTGTTTTATGTTATTCTTTTCTTTCTAAACAGTAAAGCATCATAAGCAAAGCACAAATGAGGGCTTTAGAACAATAGTGGACCAACCCACAAAAATTTGTTTTTTGTTTTTTTCGTTACATCTGTTGTAAATAATCTCTAGAATTTAATAAAAATAGTTTTCAGTCCCAGAAACACTTATTTTATAATTTTTTTTATATAAATTGTTTTTGCTCGGAAATTTGTTCAGCAAAATAATATATAGCTCATAAAGGTACGAAAAAAAGTAAGTATAATGAGCTTTTGTTCGAAATCCAAAGCTTTATATAATATAAAAATTCGTATTTTTTAATTTGCATTTATTTCGAAAAGTTGTTGATGTGGGTTGGTCCACTATGGTTCTGAGGCCCTCATTTTATGAAAATATTTTTTGTTGTTGGATAGCTAGTGGGATAAGCAATAATTATGTTTTTACTAAATAAATATTTAAACTGACAAAAAATCTTAATTTTTTTATTGTTTAAATTTTATTTTTATAAGTTTTATGTTGTTAGTTGTTTCAAATTTTAAAATTTTTGAAAATTCACTATGAATTTAAATTTTTTTTATTTATATATGATATGCCCAAGCAAAACAACAAAAAGAACACCATAAAGCATAAAGAAAACGAAAAATAAAATTGAAAAAATAAAGAAAAATTTAATAATGAGAAAAATTTGTTTCTCATTTTTTACTTTCTTATACTTCAGCTAGTGCAAACAAAACAAATACATTGAAAGGTGGAGCCATTAGAAATATAAATTTATTTAAAATGCAAAAGAAGAAATAGTCATTTTTTTATATCAGTTTGGCGGTCTGTTATATTTATTGTCTGTGACCAAAGTAATTATTGTTTTAGATAGCTAAGTAATCCACCTTTGTAATAGAGCATTAATTTATTGCAGTTACAAAATTATTTCTTGAGATACATGCATTTAAAGACTCAGCAAAAATTTCACATTCATTTATCTCGGAACTTGATTTTTGCAGTTACGATAATTCGCTTCTCACACGACGATATGTAAACATTACAAGACATTACAAGCATTATAAGAAAATATAAATGCGCACGTTACTTTTTCATATTAAACAAATTTTGAAATTTTATATAATTATCGTATTAAGATTTTACTTACATCTTTTTCTCTTAACATTTCTTTAAAGGATTTTACACGTGTTTCTAGTGGTACCAGTGCCCTTTCTTTTGATGCTCGAACTTCAGCTTCAATGGCAGCTTCTTTGGTTACATCACTTGGTAGTTTTTCAACAGTTTTGGTTTCTGTAAAAGTATTAGCAATAAATACAAATAAAAAGAAATGCTTTAAGTACAAAATACTAAGAAATCAATTCTTAATTACAATATTACACCTTTTTGAGTATTTGATCCAAACATTAAATATAATTAAATAGCCAGAAATAGCTCACCTATTTCCATTACTTAGGGACTCGTAAGTAAAGCATGGACGATTTCTGGGTTATCGCTATGCGAGAACTAAAAGTTTGAATACATAATTATAATCTTTCCGAATCTATCATAAGACGTAATTTTGTAAAAATGAAATATAATTAAATACTAAAAGTTTTCTAAGAAATTGTATATATTTTACAATCAGGCTTATTTACCCAAAAATTTTATTTTTTTAACTTGAATATCTAGGTTTAAGTTAGTTTCAAATTCAGGACATATGTCAGTAGCCTCCGATTGATTTTCTGAAAATACTGAAGTTTGGACTTCATTTTCTGAGTTAGATTGCGTTTTCTGTGGCGCATAAGATATTGCCTTATCAACATCCACGCGATCTAGTAATTCAGTTGGCCGTTCCCATACTGATAAACGTGTAGATGGATTATAAAAAAAAACTCTGCCATCACCAGTCCAAACAACACACCATGGAGTTCCTCCAATTGGCGTACTTGATACAGGTCGCGTTTTATCAGTTGCGGCAGCCGATTTCTTAATTGGTGTTATTTTATTGTGTTCTATCTGTTCTTTATTTATAATATCAGCAGTATCTTCTATTGGTTTAGTGTATAACTCTGAAACATAATATACATGGTCATAATTATTATTTCTTAATCGCACGGTAATCAACCTGTTTCATCTGTTACAATAAACATTTCTGAAGTAGTTTGCAAAGGTAAAGTTTTAGTTAAAGCTCCAGCAGCAGCGTTATCTATCCCAGTCATTGTAGATCCACCAGAATGTGAAGTAATACGTGCAACTTCTAAATCTTTTATTGCGTCAGGTTTATCCCAAACACTTTCTGATCTGACAGCATGATAATAATATGGTCGTCCATCCGGAGCGCGATGTTCAGACCATTCAGCTGCACGGCTAATAATATTGGGATCAATTGCACCATGTTTAAATATTAAATTTTTGCGAAGTTGATCTGGATATGTCATTTTATTTGGTAAGCCCCAAGCCATTGCCCAGGATGCTGCATGATTGTGATTACCGGAATATCCTGGCGGTGGTACAGAAAATGGAGGGCTATTAAAATTCGCTTGTTGAATAGCAACTGGAAAACCAGTCTGTGGAAATAATTGTGATGGCATAGATTGCTTTTGTTGTTGTGTGTGTGACGCTGTTTTTAAAATAGTAATTTCTTGCTTACTGCACTTATCTTTATGGTTATTTGAAAGTTCCTGATGTCTAGGTAAATTCACTGGATTGCAACTATCAAATATAATACACGAGCCTTGACTTATATCTCCAGGTTCCTTTTTAACCTGTTGAATTATTTTTATTTTAGCTCCATCTGGTTTAATCCACGTCGTATCCCGTGTAGTTGCATGATAATAATAGATTTTTCCACTATCTGTCAATGTTTCCACCCAAATTTCTTCGGTAAAATTAGAATTATCGGTGTTTGCAGAGTGTTTTGCATTTTTATTGTTCTCATCAATCTGATAAACAATATAGAATATTTATATTTAATAATTATAAAATGGTGATACGTACCTCTATATCATTTATTACTTTGTTACTAATCTCAATTTTGTTTTTCAAAATTTGTTTATCAGAACTAGAAATATAATAAATGAAAATCGTGTTTTAATTCAGTAAATATGTTTTAAATCTACCACTGAAACTGATTATCGATATCATCATTCAGAAATTGTAGTGAATTTTCGATTTTTGAGCTATATGGAGTTACGCCATGTTTTTCGGCATCTTTATTATCTATCTGACCAATCACATCCATAATTTTAACTAGATTATTAATAAAAGTCAACTTATTTCATTAATATTAGCAACCTCAATTATATTACTAACGATTTCTAAATACAAAATGTATTAAAAATTCTGTAACTAAATCAGCATACAATATTTTTTACGAAAACATAAACCAAGCTGTTACCATTAACAATTTCAGATAATTAATAATATAATAGAAATAAAATTCATTTAAACAAAACAAAACACAATGTGCATTAAAAAAAGCCTCAATCTTACCCCTCAAACAAGCTCGACGCGACGGACGCAACGGAGACGGATTCAAATGTCGAAAAAAAGTTGAAATTGAATATATAACGCACGGACAATAAACGCATATTCGACGGACACGACGGATATAAAATACGTACTTTTCAAAATTTTGAATCAAAATAAATTTATTTGACATTCCAAAATTTTTTTTACTGTATTATAAGTTGTGAAAAATTAATATAAAATATAAGTACATAGTTTTTTTTACAAAAAAAAATTGTTTATAAACTGTCATTGAAGAATATGTAGTCCGTCTCAACCGTCGAGTTTGCTCGATCGAAAATTTTTATGCGTTTATTGTCCGTCCGTTGCGTCCGTCGCGTCCGTCGTCAGTCGAGCTTGTTTGAACCATTAAGCACGGCGTGTAATCTTACTTGCGGTTTACACTAGACTTTTTCTTAGACAGAACATATGTTCTGTCTACGAAATGTCAAGTGTAAACCAGACAGGATTTCTGTCCCGACAGAAAAATCACGATTTTTCTCTAGACAACTTTTCAGATTTTTTTGCAGTTTTTTTTTGACATTTGTTAATTTGCAAATGGCGATATTTCATAGAAATGTAAAATTTGCTCCTGAAACTTAAAATTTAATAATTTTTCGGTGATTATTTGAGCGAAAAATTTAGTTATGTATATTTATCATAATTTTGTTGAGGTTATTTTTTGCCATCCCTTTGAGCACCATTGGGATTGTAATTTTCTGAAGCCAAAAGAAATGCATTCTGAATTTGAATATATTGGATTTTGGATATAAAAAAAATATAAACAAAGCATTGTATGCATGCTACGTCCAACAAACATAATATAATTATATTAGCTTCAAAATATTTATCTTGGTACGAAATATTTAGCTTCAATTTCATAAAGTAAGTAAAATGAAAATTAAATAATCTTATAATTTTGTTTATACTAATAATTTTCAAGAAATGATTTACTTTATTTTGTATAGGTATATTTTTGTAAATGAAGGATTTATTTTATGTGGGACATCAGAGCAGCTAAAATAACTAGATATACAAATTAAAAGTGATGGCACCGCTGCAAAAAATATGGTATATTTTTTTTAAAAATATATATTTAATTAATATTTTAAAATATCTTTTTTACAGGATTGCATACTACATATACAATTTCTTCTTAAAAATGTAGATTTATAAACCATCTTATTGCTATTAACCAAAAATTGAATTTATACATATTTTCCTTTATAAATTTTTAATTTCTTTATAATATGATTAAATATTTAAAATAAAATTGATTTGTTATAAAAAAAATACTTTTATATTTTTAATTAATAATTTTGAAGTAATTTTCAGGGTTAATTTTGACTTCAGTGTAAGTTTAGTTTTACTTTTACTTCATTTTGAGTTTATGCTGAATTCAATAATGTAGCCAAAATGAAGTCAATAGACTTCAGATTCTTTTCTAATTTAGGAACATGAAAGTATTCCTAATGTTTTCTAAAAGAATCAAAAATAAAGTCTCCCATATATATTACACTTTATTTTAGAATTAATTCGGAATACGCTTGCTTAAAGGGATATTTCTTTATTTTTCAAAAGGTTGTGATTCTATTCAATTCAAATACTGTTTTATTTAATTTTTTTTTTTTTATATTTTTCAAATTTTTAAAGCTAGAATATTTTTATATTTATATTTTATTTTGTAAATAGTTTTATAATTTTTGTCTTTAAATTAATTTTATAATTTGTTTGTTAAGTGTAAGAAGTTTGAAAATTTTTTGTTTTTGAAAATTTTGTGATAAATAAAAACTTAATACATTCTAATTTACTTAATAAAAAGATTTATTCTTAAAAAAGTAAGTTTTGTTTATGATATTTATATATAAATAATAAATTTAGTAAAATAAATGTTGATAAATAAATTATATAATATAAATTATTCGTGCCATTGTTATTTTTTTTTTTCAAAAGCTAGAATATGGATCAAAAAACTTTTTCAAAGGAAGAAACAATAAAAATCATAAATTTATACCGGGAAAATGAAGCAATTTGGAAGGTATCCTCCAAATTATATAAAAGGATTGATTTAAAAAAAAAGGATGGGAGTCCATTGCAGAAGAAATGCAAATAAGTGTGGATTTGGCAAAAAAAAAAAATTAAATCACTTCGGTCTACGTTTGTGGCTGAAAAAAAAAATTGAATTTAGAAAAAAATCAGGTTCTGCAGGAGATATTGTTGAGCCAAATTTATTTTATTTTGACGAGATGACGTTTTTAGATGAAGCAATTTGCCTTCGGAAAAGTTCATCAAATGCACCATCAGAACCATTGGTAATTTTTTTTGGAAGAATACAACAAAAAAAATAATTTTACAAATATTTATTTTATTTTACTCCACTGAAAATCCACATTTCCTTCATTTACACAATATTGAGATATATTATCTCTTATTCTACAAGCGAACTTGTAGGAATCACATTCTTGTTTATTAATTGAACTGAACGTTTCTGGTAGCTTTTCTGGTTCTAAATCATCCGTAGTCACAACAGTTTTTTCTTTAGTTAAATAATTATGTAGTACACATGATGCTTTGATGATCTGGTCAGTGGTGTCTGACTTTACTTCGATTGGTCTGTGGAAAATTCTAAACCTATTTGCCAGCCTACCAAATGCACATTCCACTGTCATCCGTGCTCGACATAAACGATAGTTATATATTTCTTTTACAGGTGTTAATTTAATATTTCTTGAAAATGGTTTCATCAAATTTTTTGTTAATGGAAATGCATCATCTCCAATAAAATAATGTGGCGTTTTTATATGCTGTCCTTTAAGTGCACTTGGCAATGGAATATTTAATTGCCCAGATTGCAACTTTTCATAAAGGTATGATTCTTTGTACACTGCACTGTCGTGTGCTCGTCCATTACATCCAACATCAATAAAAATAAATTTACAATGGGCGTCCACAAGCGCAAACAGTACAATGCTATGAAATCCTTTATAATTGTAAAAATTGGATCCCTGGTTTGGTGGAGCTTTAACCCTAATGTGTTTTCCATCCAAAGCACCCAAAGTATGTGGAAAGTTCCAAAATTTTTCAAAATCCTTAGAAATTTTATTCCATTCTTCAGCAGTATCTGGAAACTAAAAATAAAACAAAAAAAAAATTAATATTGCAAATAAAATTATTATTTATTATATATTTTATATTTTTAGGAAAACTTTTATCATGATGAAAATGCTAACCCAAATTATGAATTTGATCAATTCATTGAATATAATGATTATGATTAACAAAATTTTGATTTAACAAGAAAAAGTTCACTCTCATCATTTCACCAAAATACAGTTTCATCAACAGAAAAGAGAAAACATGACTACACCGATGGTAGTTCATCACAATCAAAAAAAAATAAAAAAGATGAACCAACAAACGTTATAAAAAATAAATATGATGAAGTATTGAAAACTTTAATGAAATCCACTGAGGCAGAAGATAATGATGAATGTTTGTCGTTTGGAAAAAGCATTGGAATGCAATTAAAAAATTACCACCTCTTAATTTATGCCAAGCAATGCAGGATATACAATGTGTGGTTTCAAAGCATGTGGAACATGTATTGCTTGAAAAAAATACAAATAAAAATGTGACAATTGTAAGCAATGAAATTGTTGAACCACAATCATTTAAAAACTTAGGATATGTAAATGTAAACAAAAGAATATCACCAAATAGAATTGCATTTGCTAGCTCAACACCAATTAAAAATAGAAATTCAACTGCATCTAACTCCAACGCATTAATGCAAGCAATGGCAAATGCTAATTTATCATTAGACGATTTTTAGCAATAATTTAAAATAATAATAATTTTGTATTTTGCGTACTTATTTTAAATATTTAAAAAAAATTGTATTTTGTTGGATGTGATTACAGATGTTATTATTTGTAGTCGTACATGCAACAAAATACAAGTTTTTTAAAATATTTAAAATAAAGATTTATAGTATTTTTAAATATGTAATACATAATAATATTTAAAATAATAATTAATTTTTTTTAAAAATAATTTATAAAAACACAACTTTGATGTTTTTTCATTAATTTACCTTCATATAAACTGGTTGTAAGCAATTAAAAATTGCCTCTAGTACTTCAGGTACAAAACATGATATTGTTGATCTTGAAACTCTTGATAAAAATTCCAATGATCTGTATGAGTCACCTGTCGCGATAAATCTTAATGTTATTGCTAGGCGTACTCTTGCAGAAACAGAATATCGTAATATTGTATCTTTTTTTTCTATTGTTGGATTTATCTAAAAAAAAAAGTATTTATTTCGATAAAGCGTTTTGAAAAGTTGTTTTATTCAATAGTTATATTTACCATATTCAATAATTCTTCAAATTGTTCCAGAGAAAGACGCATAAAATTTTTGAAATCTTTCTGTTCACCCCACAGTATATCTTTTAATAATGTATCTTCTAAATCAAATCTTTGGCGCTTTGCTAAAAAGGGATTGACCCAATATTTCCTTTTCAATTTGTTTTTTCTTTCTTCTTCTAGCTCGCTTTTTTCTAATTCTTCAATATATTTCAATTTTATTATTTTTATAAGTAGTTGTTTCCTTGTTGACGACATGATTACAAATGAAATGTTAGACAGAAATGTCTGACATCAAATAGCCAGCGTGTTTTTTTTATCTGTCAAAAAAAAAATCAGGTAGAAATGTCTAACATTTCTATCAGGAATTTATGGCTAGTGTAACCACAGCGTTAGAACAAAAAACTTTATAAAATTAATATTACCCTCTAGAAATGTCAGTGCTGACTTGTCGTTGAGTCTTTAGTGACAATCACTAAAGACAAATGTAGGGTTTATAAAAGACACCACACACCAAAAACATATGTCCGCCTGACCTTCATATAATGCCAGCGCTGACAGTCTTCGAGGAATACTTGCTGCCACTCTTTGAAGAATAATCGATGACGGGTCTGAACTCCGTCACTAATGACGGATGAAAGACATTGTTTCATCATTTGTCAGAACTACTTCTCCTCTTCACATTTTAATAATTTGAAAATAAAAAAAAAAAATATTTTCATATGAATCACAGTGTTTATTAAATTATTAATATCTTACGAACAAAAAAGACAAAAAAAAATATATTTTCATATGAATCACAGTCTTTATTAAATTATTAATATCTTACGAACAAACAAAAATTAACAAAATTTAAGTTTAAATGTTAGAAAAAAAAAATATTAAAACAATTAAATTATTAACAAAATTTTAAGTTTAAATATGTTAGAAAAACAAAATTTAAAAATATTAAATTATTAAAGTGCTTTTTTTTTTAAGCGGATGAATCGGTTCAATATTTTCTTTAGCCGCTCTCAATATTGACCTACTTTTATTTACAGCATTATGTATTCTGCGGAAATCAGCCCTTATTTTTTTTCATATGAATTAATTTCTGCTGTTTGCCAAGCATCTATAAAAACATTTTCATATTAATATTGATTACTAACTTTATTTTTTGTGAAATTGTAAATTTATTTACATACTTTGAAGAGTAGCATTTAAATTTGTATATTTGCTAATTTTTTTTGTCCATGATTCCATCCCAATTCATATCGAATGAAATGTCTTTCCGGATTATGGCTGACAGTGACAGTCCATTTTTATATTTTTCGAAGCATATTACCTTTAAGCCTCTTGTACATTACACTTGAAATTAGGAAGATAAAGCAAATAGAGATGTAAAATACAGAAATGCCTTGTACATGATAGAGAGGGAACATCGTCTTTTTTTCATTTCTTCGTTGTCTTTTTTCCAATTTTTCGTTGACTTTTTGAAAAAAAGACAACGAAACAAGTCGAAAAAGACAACGAAAACTTAAAAAAGACAAATCAGTTTGTCTTTTTCATCTTTTTTTATTGTGTGTATTCGTGATGTATAAACTTATTGTATGTAGTATGCGTGAAAATTGTCAGAATTTGACTGAAAGTATAAACTAAAATAAAAATGGCATTTTTACAAAATACTAAAAAAGGTAATACAAAATACATATATTTAAATTGATAAAGTCAAAATAGTTGTCAGAATTTCACTAAAGTGTAGTAGGGAGAATTTTCTATTTTGTTCTCTATTACTCCTATCAAATTTTTAATTCCGTCTCTTTTCATCTTTTTACGACTTTTTTCAAGTGTAATATACAAGAGGCTTTAAAATGTATTTTTGTTGGCAATGCATATTAAAATATTTTAGTTGAACTTATACCAAATTCTCCTCTGCAGATTGTTTACCAATTACAGCTAAATCATCAAACGATTTGATTGGAATTTCAGTATTCAATTTTATTTGTTTAGCACTTCTTGAAAAAAGTTAAATTATTGGGACTAATTTCTTCAAAATCAATAACATTTAATTTTTCGTTATCATTAACAAAACATTTAATTCTTTTAATTTTTCTTCAAAATATATTTTTCTATCAATTTTCCATCTCCGTAATTGTCTTTTTGATATATACAACATATTATTTTTTTATTTGGTGGCATTTTCTAAAATTTTAAATAATAATTTATTATTAAATAAAATACTTACTATGATTGATGTCCGGATAGGTTGATTGAATTAATATGAATGACACTGAGATATAATCCAACTACAGACCAACTACAGACTGTGTCTGGCTTGACGAACAACAGACATGTCACATAGTATAAAATACCTAATTTCGAAAGATGCTGACTAGTCAGCTACCAGTCTTTTGTTAGACTTAATTATGATTTGTCATCATTTTGTCAGCGAAAACATATTCTATTGAGGGTAGTATGTCTTCCAATTCCCGCAGCGCTAGTGTCGTTGTATATTTTGAGGTTATACCATGTTCACACTTGGGCCTATTCATTGGTTTTAGAATAGGGCTATATCATAATATAAAAATGATATTGATTTATTTTTCCATACAAAAAATTTGTCATTCTATATTGTAATATTCGTATACCCACTTCGAAATGAGGGATTGACTGAACAAGGTATAAGAAAATATCGATTCATTTGTAATATTTTGATATTATTGATCATATTTCAATGAATTTTAACACCCCAAAGCAGCTATAATATTATTGTTTTATTTTCAATTTTGGCAAAGTATTATTAGAATCATTGATTTTAATTTGATTTTTTTTTTGCAATTATTTTATTTTTAATACCAGCTGATTTTCAAACTTAATGTCAAAATATAATAAGTATTTTCAGTGTGAATAGCATTTTTTATACCAGGGGTATAGAAATAGAAGCCCATAACCAGAGTAAAAAATCTAAGTGTGTACATGGTATTATGTTGACAACATTCAACATTTGCCATTTTGAGAAATTTGTTTATTGTTTTGAAAACGTTTGTCGTTTGTGATGCTGTACAAATAATAAAACAATAATATTTAATTTTAAATTTTTTGATATTATTAAGTTTTTGGTAAATTCTATAAAAAAATTATATTTGTATACTTCTATTATATCGATGGCCCCGAATACAATTACCACATGTGGACTTACACTTAAAGTATGGCTTATGCGGGTCTGTGGTTGTAGGACCCGCATAAGCCATATTTTTTTTACTATATTTTTCCTAATTTTACAATATTTAACAAAATATTTTTACTATATGTCAAAAATTCGCACTTTTCCAAAAGCTCTTTTTGAAAATAAAAAGCTTTAACTTAAATTTTTTTGACAACCAAACGGGTCTGTGGTTGTAGGACCCGCATAAGCCATACGCACAAACACATAAAGTTTCTATAGTGTTATTCCACCGAGTTTTTAAATTATAACCCGTTGTTTTATATGGTATATTGTGAAATTAGAATTCAAATATTGTATTTTGAATTACTATAATATGGTTGGGCAGACAAATATGTTAAGAATAGTTACAACATTAAGCATACTAGAAATAGTTATCATATGTGCAGTTACAATAAAAATTCAAAAATATTAACTATTGCAATTTGACTTACAATAATACCATAGACTCTTAGAGTATATAGAACAGGAGAAGTTATAATATGAATTTGCTCCCACAAGCTATGTCAGACGATTATAGTTGTCAGAAATTTTCAGATTGCCGTCAAACATTTCGAGATTGGTTGTCAAAAAAATTTAAGTTAAAGCTTTTTATTTTCAAAAAGAGCTTTTGGAAAAGTGCGAATTTTTGACATATAGTAAAAATATTTTGTTAAATATTGTAAAATTAGGAAAAATATAGTAAAAAAAATTAGTGAAAATAGTTTAAAAGTGATTAATAAACAATAAAAATGTATTATTGTGTTGTTGAAGAGTGCAAGAATAATTTATTTAAGCAAATACGGGGAAATTTAGGGGATACTCTTTACAAGTAAATATATAAAATTTAATATGTTATTACTAATATTTAACAGGTTTTTTTTTTAATAAATATACTTTTTTTTTAAATAGACATTAAAATATATCCACCTTTCATTCAATAAAACCTTTAAAAATTGCAATAAAAATACGATATTTTTATAACCACAAAAAAAATTAAATTTGAAAAAAGCTTTCAAAATGGAAAATTTATAAATAGTGCTGTACTCAGAATAATTTTCTTTTGGGGCTTACTGGTGATGTGTATGCAATGGTATGCTGCTATTAGAGTGTGTGCGTTACATTTTTAGGTCGATGATTTTAAGAACCCTAAATGTTCAGGACGCAATTTACTGAATAACACAGCGGTGCCTTCTCTTCATCTTGTAAGTTATATAACTTATTATTTATATTTATTATATATGAAATATTGAAAAATTTATGTTTTCAGAGGATAAGTTATTATTTCTATTCTAATTTTCAATATTTAATTTTAATTCCACTTTTATCTTTTACTATTATTTTATCTTTTACTATTGAGTATTATTTAATACTTATTCTTATCTATATTTTTTATCTCATGAATGTTCTTATCAACAATAATGTAGCAAAAATACAATGAAAACCAACCAATTGTATGGTGGATAGTAGACCAGTTAATGTAGGTTTTAATTATTAAAATAAAAAATGTATTAATTTTTATATTATATTTAGAAATTGAATATAAGTATGCAACTACATTTACAGAGAGATTGGTTTTGCAGGAAAATAGACCATTTACTGTAGGTTTTAAATATATATATAAATGTTTTAATGTTTATATATTTAGAATAATTTAACATTGCCGTCATTTGAAAATAAATCTATGTCGTTAAAACGAGCCTTAATGACAACAACAGATGATGATTTGGCTATTTCTCCACGTAAAATTAAAAAAAAGTGCACAGTTTTAAAAGAAGCTATAAAAAATCAGAAAAATCAGTAAATAGTAAATACTCTGCAACAAAAACTAAAAAGAAAAGTGAAAAAAAATCAAATCTCTGCAATCAATGTTAAATAATTTAAAAAATCAAAACTTCATTAATTTTGAAGACACAATTCTATTAAATAACATAGGTAGTGGTAATAAACAATTGTTTCTTCGGTAATTGATGAAATGTAAAAATAAAAAGCTACCACAGAAATATTCACCAGAATTTCGATCTTTTGCATTAAATTTGAATTTTTTATCACCCAAAGGTTATGAATATGTTAGGAAAACTTTCAATTCAAGTTTACCGCATATTCGAACATTAATTACTTGGTACCAATGTTTTGAATACGAACCAGGGTTTACAGCTGAATCTTTTAAAAACATTGCCCGAAATATTGAAAATGCAAAAACTGCTGGTGAGAAAATAATTTTAAATGTGGTGTTTGATGAAATGGCTATTCGAAAACACCAAGAATGGGATGGGAAACAGTTAATTGGTTGTGTCGATATTGGTGATGGTGGTAAAGCGATGTTATGACAAGCCAAATCTTAGTATTTATGGCTGTATGAATTAATCGTAGCTGGAAAATACCTTTAGGATACTTTCCAATTGCTTCACTAAATAGTGAGCAAAAAAAACATGGTGATGCTATGCATTGAAAAAATATTGGCTACATGTGCAGAAGTTGTGGGTGTTACTTTTGATGGTACATCCACTAATATTACTACCATGGCCTTGCTAGGCTGCAACATCTTGAGTATGGAGTATTGTACAAGTATTAATAATAATAATAAGTCATATTTGTGTATGTAAATTATATAACCACTCTCTATCTTATCATATTAAAATATACCAAATTGATGGAATAATAAAATACAGTCAGTCTTATCTTAGATCTCAAATCGTGCGTTTTACTTGGTATTTCAATACATTACAATAAACCGTCATTTCAAATACATAACCAAGATATTTTAGTTATTCCTGATCCTGTCCATATGTTGAAATTAGTCAGAAATGCTTTTGGAGACCTTAAAATATTTAAAAATGAGCTAAATGAAACCATCGATTGGAAGTACATATAGTTAGTCTGCTTAATTTGCAAGACGAAGAACAGCTTCACGTTGGTAACAAGTAATAGAATATTTTTTTTAAAAAATAATAATATGCTTAACTATTTTAATACATAATAATTTTAATAGGTTACGGAGTGCTTATGTATATTTTAGGAATCAAAAAATGCGAGTACGATTGGCAGTGCAATTGCTAAGCAAATCTGTGGCTGATGCTTTAGATTTTTGCCGCAATGTACTTAAATTGAAAGATTTTGAAGGTAGTGGTCCAACATCAAATTTTATCAGAATTTTTAATAATACGTTTGATGTATTAAATTCAATAAATTTTGGTGGTTTTGGGTTCACAGAATCAATTTCAGAAAATTATTATAATTTAAAAACATTTACCATAGACACAATCAAGTATATTTCAAATTTAAAAACCAATGAAGGTGTTTATTTAATACAGCACAGAAGGAAAAATGGATTTGTCGGTCTTATTACTGCGCTGAAAACAATTAAAGGCATCTATGTAAAGTATGAGAAATAAAAAGAAAAAATTATCAAAATATGTAATATTTCGTGCATTTCAGATTAATAATAACAGGTATCTTGAAATTTGTACCATATTACAAATTAAATCATATTAAATTATTTTTTGGTTCAATCCGGATGAATCTTGGTTATAATAACATAAATAAATTAAATATAGTTTTGTAACATTTAATAAATTATGATTTTTTAAAGGTATATATAAACGGTTGCTAGTGAGATGCCAATTAAGGGATGGTGGTATTGGAAATTGTATGCCATTGGAGGATATTAAAATATTACAATTTACATCCAATAATAATACCTGTGATAATATAAATAAAACAACATCTCGGTGTATAATGGTAGATGAGGAAGTACTTAATCAAAACGATTCCGCTTTAGAAAACTATAAAGAGTTTTTGGAAATACTTTTATTATCAGAATACTGTGAAAAAGTGGTAGAGTACATTAGTGGTTTTGTTGTAAAGAAGTTAAAAAATAAGTTACACTGCGAGCAATGTCTGACAGTTTTGGATGGGGAATACAATCCAGAATCGTTGACGGCGTATAAAAATAAAGAATTTTTAAATAACCCATCAAATGATGTTACTGTTGTTTGTTTTGCAGTTGAAAAAATACTAAGATATTATAAAACTTCGCTAGAAACAACGAATGATTCTTTTTTAACAAATAAATATTTCCAAAAAATTTGCATTGAAACCCAAATTTTTTTATTGGAACAGAATCTTTTTATTCAACAATGTCAGCATATGTTTGAAAATAACCACTATTGTTTGTTGATAAAATCTATTATATATATTTATCTAAATACAAGATACTATTTCATATAAAAAAAAAAAAATCAGAAAAGAACTCCTAATGAAAAAAGTTCCAAAAAATCATTTTATTTATGGGAATGTAATTTATAAATCTGTTTATGGTGATAATTATGATAAAATATATCAGAGCATTATAACTATTGGGGATAGCTTTATAAAAAAATGCGTCGATAGCCTTACCTCAAAGGTAATGTGGAAATAGCCTAAATGTATTTTTAAATTTTTAAAAATACTAAATGTTCAGGGCTCATATTACTGAATAACACAGCGGTTACTGCTCTACATATTGTAAGTTTTATAACAAGAATGTTTATAATATCATATATAAAATACTGACAATTTTATGTTTTCAAAGGATAAGTTATTATATTATAAATAAAAAAAAAGCTGCTAACTAGGGGGAGCAGATAACTCATAGTATGTTGTTTAACAGCGATTTATGTCCAAAAGTTTTTTGTAATTAACATTATCTTTGTAACAAACAGTGCTTTCTTCAAAATTGCTCATCTTTATTATTTATTGATTTAATTTTATATTTTTATTTTTTTAATAATAAATAATATTATTTAAATAACTATAATAAGTATAAATATGCGTAATCACGAATCCAACCTGTGTACAAAATTTCATTGAAATTGGATAATATTTACCATATGTTCTAGAACATATGAAATATTAATCGGAAATTTTAGCATGGACCCCATAGAGCTACTAACGTCTACCTTAGTCTGCACATGCGTAATCACGAATCCAACCTGTGTACAAAATTTCATTGAAATTGAATAATATTTACCATATATTCTAGAACATATGAAATATTAATCGGAAATTTTAGCATGGACCCCCTCAGGCTACTAACTTCTACCTTAGTCTACACATGCGTAATCACGAATCCAACCTGTGTACAAAATTTCATTGAAATTGAATAATATTTACCATATGTTCTAGAACATATGAAATATTAATCGGAAATTTAAGCATGGACCCCGTCAGGCTACTAACTTCTACCTTTATCTACACATGCGTAATCACGAATCCAACCTGTGTACAAAATTTCATTGAAATTGAATAATATTTACCATATGTTCTAGAACATATGAAATATTAATCGGAAATCTTAGCATGGACCCCCTGAAGGTATTAACTTCTATCATGGCCAACACATGCATAATCAGAAGGTCTACCTTTGTACCAAATTTCATTAAAATCAGATAATAATTACATGCTATAAAACACGTAATTATATAAAATTCGGAAACTAAAACTGTTTTCTAGGAACCCCCTGAAGGTCTCCAAATTTCAAGAGAGCCAACTAGATCATTTGTGGAGTATCAAGTAGATAACTAAATGAAACTGTGTATTCAATATCATTGAAATTGGGTAAAAGGTACCGTAGATATAGAGAGTTGAACTTATGAAAAGTAATTACGGATTTTTACATGGACCCACTGAAGTATCGACTTTAAATTTTACAGACACCAAGTACATACGGAAACTATCATATGTACCAAAATTTATGCTAATTAGATAAAAAATTACTATATGCTCTACTCAGTGGCGGTTCGTGCTGTAAAATTCTGGGTGGGCTAATTTTTTTTTGAAATTAAGAAAAGACATTGTGCAGGTTTCCACTTTAACATGAGGTACTACACTCAAAGCGTTAACTGGAATTTAGTGTCCAGGTTCCTCAACACAAAACAAAATCGATTGGCTGATGTAATCCTAATTCTTTAATTTCAACCTTAACCTCTAATGATGAAGATTTAAATAGATGCTCCAATAAGTAATCTATTTCATTTATCATTAGAGCAATTATTTAAAAATTCATAAATGTATTTAGCAAAAAATAATATGAGAATTATATATACAATATATAGCATTTTCCGATCAAATTAGGCTTTTTACACATCAATATAGTCTTTTAAAAAATCAGTTCGAATTAGTCTTTTTAAATTTCCAGTTAGTCTTTTTAAATTTCAAGTTAGTCTTTTTAAATTTCAAATTAGTCTTTTAAAAATAAAATTTCTATGTGTTTCAAACCTATTATTTAAGTACAAACAAATACTAAGTACAAACAAATATATTATTAATAAATTAAAATTTTATTAAGCGATAATATAATTTTAATGTATTTCTTCGCCAACAATAGAATTGCACCTGGCATTTTTAGCGTCATATTTAAAAAATAGTTTCGACAATCTTGATCGCTCAATGTTGAAACACCTTGTGCAATTGCATTAACCAAGTTATGGTCTCTTGGTACACTTAACAGCTGCCGAACAAAACATTTATCTTTTGGGAAAAAAAATTAAAAAATATCGTTAAGATTTTTGGGTGAATTTAAATGCTTCTTATTCATAAAATTTTAATTTGAACAAAATTTAAAAAAAATAATATTATTTGTTTCTATTTAAATAATAGGTTTAAAACACAGAAATTTTAATTTTAAAAGACTAATTCGAAGTGTTAAAAGACTAATTTGATTTTTTAAAAGACTATCTTTATATTTTTAAAGACTATCTATATGTGTAAAAAGACTAATTTGACCGGAAAATGCTATATATAATATGAAAACTTTATATGTAATATGAAAATTATAAATAAATATAATACATACATTATATATACGTGTATAATATAAAATATATATAATTTTAAAATTTAACTACAAAAATACAAAATACTAATGCCTGAAAACTTCTGGTCACCGTAAAAACAGCAAAACAGCGGATCAAACAAGCAATAACACTTAAAATGAAATTTTTTTATAAATTATTTTATTACTAAACTCTATATCAAAAACTTCCTTTTTAATTTTCATTAAATTCAAATTAGAATTATGAAAAGCATCTTTAAAACAATGCTATACGATAATACATAATATGTACGTAATATTTTTTTTATACTTATGTATAGCAATAGTAAAATAAATATTCGCATACACGATATACGCACTTGACTATATTATTCTATTGCTTTTTCCATTAATTTTTTTTAACAGACAATGTATAAAAAAATAAGCATTATGCTGTTAATTTTTTTTCAGGAAAAATATTATGTACTAGGGGCTACTGTTAAATAGTCCCTAACATTAAAGTAACAGAAGCAAAACAGTATAGAAACATATTTATAACATTTTTGCTGTAAAAAAAATCCAATAAATCATTTCTCTCAGAGAAATTTTTTTTTTTTATTTTTCAATACAAAAAAAAAATGAAATCGTCGTTCATGCATTTCTTTCAGAGATTTTTTTTTATTTTTGATTTACCATATAAATTATTCTCGCCTACTATATGCATATGCATAGAAGAAAATTCTCAACACAAAAAAAATATATAAAATCGTCGTTCATGCATATGAAAAATAAATGTTTGTACATATACATAAATATATTTAATAAAAATGTTTATATTCAAATTTTTATTCTATAGAGAGGAAACATATATACAGTGGGCTACTATTTTTTAGCCCAACCGCGGTATATTAGAAAACAATACATATAAAAAAAGTTGCAAAGCAAATTTAATGTATTTTTTTCGGACTAAGTCCGCAAGAATTTTTTCGTTTTCTTTTCCTTCATTTCTATTACATAATTACTATATGAAAATACGTATATTTTATAGGGTAGACAGACCAAATATTGTACATAATATGAAAATACGTATATTTTATAGAGTAGGCAGAGCAAATATTGTACATACTATGAAAATATTTTTTTTATATGAAATTTTTTTTTTAATTTTTTTTTATTTTGGAAGATATTTTGTGGAATTTAAATTAAGATTTCTTAGGGTGGGCTTAGCCCACCTAGCCCATTAGGACGAGCCGCTGCTGGCTCTACTAGAGTATACGAAATTTTAATCGGAAATTTTACCATGGACCCCCTGAAGTTACAGACCTGTATCTTGGTAGGCTTGTGGACAATCATGATACCAACCTATGTTTTAAATTTCATCCAAATCTGAGACATGAAATTTTTTTTTACTTTTTTCCGTAGAACAAAAACACGTAGGTTCCCACATAAATGGGGAAATCTAACATGTTCCCACTGAAAGGATCGATCTCATCTTGTACCGGCACCTGCGCGAAGTCTGTTGGAGCCTGTGTGCCAAATTTCATTAAAATCGGACAAGCGGTTCTAGGAGATGTTGCTGCGCACATAAAAAGCGTACGTATACGCGTACGCGTCCCCCGGACACTTTTTTTTTTTGCATTTTTGGACTCCCCGACCTCGGAAACGCCTAGAAAAATATTTTGAGCGAACTTTTTTTTTTGACCATCCAACCCATCACCAGACTTCATAGTATTTCATACTATTCGTAATATACTATTACAGTTGCTTTATTTATTTATTTACTTAAAAAAATCAAATGAATTCAAAATTTTATTTATTTGTATTAAGAAAAGCTTTTATCACTAAAAAAAGAGCTTTTACCTTGCCTGATATTTTTTAAAGCCCTCCCTATAAAACAAATCTCTCCCCCCCCCCCCCCCACAAAATCGTCTGACACTTTTATATAACTATAGCATCTCCTGTTATATATACTCTAAGAATAATACTAGTTGTTATTAAAATTTTAAAAACATTTATGTAACTATAATTACAATGTTTATCGAGTTAAAAGCAAATATGGCAATTTAACATATCATAATAGGTCCTGAAAATACAATGATTGTATGTCTACTTACATTATTCGTGCAAGAAATTGCAGTGTGCGTATGTTGACTTGACAGGAAATAATTTAGTATCGTGCAATTTTTGGCAAGTGAATACGTGACAAAATTTATTAAAAATTATTAACATAACATAGAAAGGGGCCGAAAATTCATAGAAATGGTGCGTTCTACAAGGAAAAGCAAGTATACAGGGTAGCCGCGCTAGGTGTGCGTTAATTTCGGAAGGTGATTAGGCATGACGAAAAAAGAAAAAAATCGTTCTACAGGGGGCCTCTAAAATGCACCGTTACCGAGATACAGGGTGATTAATTTTTATTAATTTTTTTTTATAGTTTTACATAAATGGCAAAATTTCGCAAACAATTTAATCAAGATTCCTATTTTTTTTATTCGACAGGTAATTGTCGTAGCTTTACTTTGATGTATTATTTGATGATATTAAGTGTTGCCAAGGTGCAAATTTAGTATCTCAATATTGGATGTTTTTGTTTAGTAAAATCAAAATTCTCAAAAAAGTTACGTAATAAAATGCGTTGCGCTGAACAGTTGTCTTCACATTTTAACCTTTTATTACACAGATAAGGACAGTGACATAAAAGATGCTCAACTGTCTCGTCATCCACAAAACAGCCTCTACAAACTGTTTCAGTTGTCATTCTGAGTCGCCCGGGATGTTTACGTAATAGTAAATGCCCCGTGACCGTTCCTGTGTACAGTCTGAGCATGGGTTTGGTCATGTTCAGAATACTTCTTGATTGTTTAGCATTGGGGTTACTCCAGAGCAATTTTGTGTGAAGACAACTGTTCAGCGCAACGCATTTTTACGTGCTTTGTTCTACAAGCCATAGTTTAAACAGTCTCTTAATCGAGCTGACTGAGTAACCGATCTGGCAGATTGGGATGCTACTATATTTCGCACCATTTCTACCCAATTCACCCGCTTTCTCATTTCCCATTATATCCCTGGGAGACCAGATGATAAGCAAATTATTATTATTTGCCTTCACTTGCCTAAGGATAGTTTTGCTTACACATTACACTTATTAAAATTGTTAGGAAATTTACTTAAATTGTATTATAACATTTTAATAAAAATAGCTTCTTTCATTGCAAGTCCACTTACAAAATAAAATACAGTATTAATATTTATTGAAACTTTAGTTAAATATATTTTTTAAGATAAAATTCAGCAACAACAATGAATTTTTCTATTTCTAATTAAAAATCTTTTTTTTTGGTGGAAAAACATTTCATTTTATTTTAAAAAAACTACCTACTATATAAAAAAAAATAGTTTAAAAAAAATTACATAAAAATTTGCTAGTATAGTTATATATAAATGAGTAATAAAAACTAATTTTTTTTTCTGACGCTTGTCTACAACAGCTTAATCTTTTATTTTGGCGATTATGAGGATTACTAATTTGTTTTTTTCATAAATCCGTCTCTTTTAACGCCGGTTTATTTTGTAGCCCATCCCAATTATATAAAAAAGCAAGCTCGCCTGAAAATAGCTGCGCCAGTCCCGAAGACCCATATTTTCCTTCTATGGGAATATATTATATAAATTCTTGTCTGAAAATATTAATATTTTATATTATATAAATTCAATAAATCCTAATAATGGGTGCTCAAAATTGAGGTATCATTTTGATTTTGCCGCCATTTTTTTTCTACCAGAAATTTTTATACGAGGGTTCTATTCTAAATACATTCCGGTTAGTTAATATGGAACGCAACACCCTACACGAAGGAACAACGTGTTTTTGTTATTAAAACATTTTTTGAAAATGGTAAAAGTTTTCAAGATGTAATTAGGAAATTTCGAACAAAATTTGGTAGAGAAAATGCTCCAACAAATCGTGCCCTCAAGCTGATGGTTGATAAATTTCTAGAAACTGGATCTGTTAATGATAACAGAAGGAAAATTTATCAATGTAGTAGCCGTTCAACCGAGAATGTAGCAGCTGTGAGCAGAAGTAAAGAAGATCCAAAAACTTCCATTCATCATCGTTCGCAGCAATTAAACATCAAACCATCCACATTATTCAACATTTTTGCATCTCCATTTAAAGGATTATAAGATCCAGCTGACGCAAGAATTAAAACCAACTGACCATGCATTACGTCGGCAATTCGTTTCTTGAGCAATCGAAAAACAAGAAGAAAATGAGAATTTTTTTAACAAAATAATCTGCACCGACGAAGCTCATTTCCAGCTCAATGGCTACGTCAATAAATAAAATTGCCGCATTTTGGGTGAAGAGAATCCAAGGGTTATCTTAGAGCAACCATTACATCCACAAAAAGTTACGGTTTGGGGTGGTCAGGAGAAATCATCGGACCATATTTTTTTGAAAACGCAAATGAAAATGCGATTACGGTCAATGGAAATCGCTACAGGGAGATGATCTGAAGCTTTTTCTGGCGGGAAATTAATGATTTGGACGTAAAAAATATGTGGTTTCAACGGGACGGTGCCACTTGCCACACAGCAAGAGAAACAATGGATCATTTGAAGAAAAAGTTCGAAGATCGCATTATTTCTCGTAGAGGAGGAGTGAATTGGCCACCAACATCGTGCGATTTGACACAGTTGGATTTTTTGTGTGGGGTTTTCTGAAATCGAAAGTGTACAGCAATAGTCCCACAACAATTCAAGAGCTTAAAAACAACATTAGCGAGCAGATTTCAACCATTGACAACAGTTTTTTTAACAACTTGATTCAGAATTTTGGTAAAAGATTGGGAGCCTGCCGAGCCAGTAGGGGGGCACTTGGCCGACATAATTTTTCAGTATTAACCGAAACCTATTTGTAATAAATAAAAATATATTTAATATTTAAAAAAAAGTCTTTTTTTATTAAAATTAAAATGATACCTCAATTTTGAACACCCTTTATTTTTTTTCAAAGTAATTATTTTACACTAACCAAGTTAACAGCGAATTCCTTGTCATCCTTAATTTTATTGCAAATTTCATTTACTTCTTCAATTGATTTGAAGGGAACAGAAATTATGAAATCTTTAGTTGGCACTATTTTTTTAAGAGAAAAATCCAAATCAAGCTTAATAGATGCTAACTGCTTTGCAATATATCTAAGCTCTGGTGTAACAACTAAAATTTAAAAAAAAAAAAAATCTGCTGAAAATACGTATGTATGTTACTAATGCAATTTACTTTCACTAATACTATTAGTAGTAATAATACTGCCGTAGAGTAAATTTGTTCATCGCTAAATAAAGACCTTCCGTTTAACAGAATATGAAATGACACCACATAACTAGAAATCAATGTGTGTTATGTGGTGTAATAAAGATAACTAAGATGGTATAATGTTCAAGTTCTTCGATAGGTTGCAAATATATTTTATGGGTTGTGCCTGTAAAACTTGAAAATCCGTAATATTTCTGTAACCACCAGTACAGTAAATTCGATTTTACCTACTATTAATGTAAATTTGTTTTATGCTAGTGTAAATCATCTGTAAAATAAAATAAATAAACTGTTATTGCAGTCGTTTCTGTTTTTTCTATTATCGTTTTAATTCCGCCTATGTAAACAAAAAAAAACACATGTTTTTTGTTATTTTCTTATGTTATCATTCTCGATCAGTTTATAAACTTAAAGTCCAGCCTTTGTAAACAAAAAAGTAACAGACGTAAAATCAAAACAGAAAAACATAAAGTCAACTTGTGTGTTTATTTATGCATTTCTTGATTACGTAACTAAAATTATTCAAGTTCATTAACAATGATTCAATTCAAGGTTATTTCAGATTAATAAACTATTCCCTTCGATTTAAAAAAAATACAATAACAGTTTTATTTATTCAAAAAATAAAAAAATGATATCATATTAAAGAACAAAGCTAACAAAGATATAAATGTATATAAATAATTAAGATGATTATGTGTGATTTGTAAACTGCAGAATTTCTTCTTTGTTCCTCTATCATGTAAACCACAAACAGTTTTCTATCCATAGGCCTTTTTTGTTATACTCTTCGGTAAATATAAAACAATTAGGAGAATATTTCTTATGCTCGTCCGCAATATTATCGTCTTATAACCAATTACATATTTGAACGTTACAATAATAACATTGCACAATATCACCAGAGTTTGAATAAGTGTAATACCCACAAAGATATTATTACATTTTATAAAATTTTCTATATAAATAAAGATAAATGATTACATTGTTAGCTATTAAACAATGAACCGTCATTATATAAAATACTACTTATCTCAAACAGGAGGTAATATTGAGGAAATAGGTCCCCTGTTTCATTCAGCAGTAAATTATCAAAGGGGTCGAGGTTTAGGAGATATTTTGGAGGATTATTTCGCTATATAAAACCACTTTTATCATCTGGTATAAATTTTTAAAAAAATGAAGCATTTTTATGTGGAATAGGTGCTTTATCAGATGTTGCTTCTGGAGCAAGTCCTAAAGAAGTATTTCGAGATAGGGGAAAAGAAGCATTGAACAATTTAAGACGAGTATCTGTAAATAAATTACATACAATGTATGGTTCCGGAAGGAAAAGAGCATTAAAAAGGAAAAACCCCTCAAAAACTAGTCATTCGCATATCAAACTGAAGAGACGTAAAGTTAAAAAAGTGAAAAAAGTTAAAACACCTAAGAAACGAGTATTATATATTTTCGATTAAATATGTTGGAGTGTATGAAATCTGAATTGGATATATTTAATTCACCGCCTATTCAATCAAGTATTTTAAAATCAGAAGAAGTAGCCTATAATCCAATAGCTTCGTTAGATAATTTGTCAAATATTGAATTTGTTTCTTTGGGGCATGGAGATACGTATAGATATCTGTCATCAACATATCTAAAACTAAAAGTACAAATTTTAAATAAAGACGGATTGTTAACAATTTACTATTAAATCTGGAAATAGTGGGGCATCAGAACGTAAAAAAGAGTATAATAATAGTGGGGTTGTTGAATTGATGGGTAAACTTCATGTCGATATGTTTAATCAACCTACACTATTGATAAATAATGTTGATATAAGAATTATACTAACATTGGAAAAACCTGATTTTTATATTTTTGCTGACGATAATGATGAAAGTCATATAAAGATACTTGAAGCTACATTATTTATGAGGCATGTCACAGTAAATCCGAGCATTTTACTTGCTCATAATGCCGTTTTAGAAAAATCAAATGCAAAATACCATTATAAACATGTCGAGTTAAAAACATTCACCGTGCCGTCAAATAGCTCAAACATATCCCTCGACAACGTCTTCATAGGTCAACTACCGAATTATATATTATTTTGTATGACAGATAATGAAGCATTTTCGGGAAAACGTTCAAAAAATCCTTTCAACTTTAAGCATTTCGCCATGACTCAATTTATGATATATGTAAATGGTGTTCAAATACAAAACTTACGAATTGAAATGAATTTTTCGCATAAAAATCCTATTGATACACGTGCATATTACACACTATTTAATGGTACCGGAATTCATCACTCGGACCGGGGACATCAAATTACAAATTACAGCATTTGATTTATCACCTGACATATCTGGTAACAACTCTTGTCAAAGTATATTGGAGCAAGGAACAGTAAGAATTGAAGCTAAATTTTCAAAATCTTTAAGCACTGTAACATGTATTGTTTACGGTGAGTTTGATGGCAGCATACAAATTGACAAAAAACGTAATGAGTACACAAATCTATAAATAGACTATCTTAGTCATTTTAACACATTTTGAAATAGACAGCTACATAATCAACAACAACAACATTAAAAAAAATGGTCTATAAGAATTATGCGTTAGTGGATATGAGTTTCTGCTCAGATAATAAACATACAATTTTTGTAAAATCTATAAGTATTACTGGAGTCAGAGAGTCATGCAAAATCTTTAATAAAGAATTCAAATAAAAATATCCGACAACAGATAAATTAAATGATATTGACAAAACAAACAATTTTTCATTTGGAAATTTATTAAACGAAGAAACAACTAAAGAACTTCAGCAAATAATAAGAAAAATTGATATTATTTTCATTAATGGTAAATTAAAGAAAAACTTTATAGAAAATTTCCTAGAAGAAGGCGGAGAGACCTTGACAAAAATATTTGATTTTTCCGCATTATAGAATAATATGGATACATTACAAATTACAAATACACTGAAAAGAAATAAATATACCCGAAAGCAATTTAAAGGAGTTTATGCATTAAATAAAATTCCTAAATTTATTAAACGACCAGCAATAATTGTTGTTAATACAGATCCTTCAACTAAACCCGGAACTCATTGGATTGCAATTTTATGTCCTTCCGTGGGATGTAAAGAATACTTTGATTCATATGGTCATCGACACCAACAAAATGAGTTTGTACAATTTTTAAAACGTAATTCAATTTGTAATATTGTTAATGAACGTTAGTTACAGGGTTTAATGTCCGATGTATGCGGTTATTATTGTTGTGTTTATTTATGGTGCCGATGTAATGGCAAAAGCATGCAATTTTTTTAAAATAAATTTGACAAATATAATTTTGCAAAAAACGATAAATTAGTTTTGAACATGTTTAAACAAGTTTTTACACGCGAAAACAAAAATAATATTATAAATACCAAGAACAAATGGCAAATGTGCAAAGCTGAAAATGTATAAAATGAATATACAATTGCCTAAAAGTTTTAATTTTCTAAGATAAACACAGCGAAGGGCTCTAAAAAATGCATATCTCCAGCTAAAAGTAAAACAACAGTTGAAAAGAAGCATAATAAAAACAACAACAACAAATTGAAAACTAGAACTCCAAAAAACCTACTATTGGCCTGCACTTACTTTCTAAATGATCAACATTTATCTAAAGTAATAATCGGATTCAGTACTGAAAATAATTTTCCATCATTTTAAAGAATGTCCTATATACATTTCTTTTAAAGAATGGAAAAATATTTTACCAATTTCAAGAAATTAGAAGAAAAACGTTCTGCAGATCAAACTGAATTATTGTTCAATCTTCTGGAAGATAATGAATCAAAGGCTTTAATAAAAATATTAGTAAACTTTACTTTGGACAACGACAACAATAAAATTTTTGCAATGTTTAAAAATGAGCATAAACAATTTTTGAACATAATAGAATTTATAAATGTTGTCATGTCATACAACAACAATGCCTCCAACAACGTAAAGGAATATTTCAATAAATATATGGAAAAATGTAAAGCAAAAAGTTTATTTCAATTATCTTTTGATGACTACTATATCCCGATGAATCTGTCACATGTACACTGCAACTATTCACGATTATTTTTCGAAATACCGTTATATTCAAGCAAATTATTCGAAAATTTAATAAATATTAATTTTAATATTGAAATGTAAAAATAAAAAACAATTCTTTTTTAAATAAAAAACCAAATAAAATTTAATAATCAAATTTTTTATTTCTTAACATTACATATTGATACAATTTTGAACCGCACATCTATTATTTGGTTTTTTGTTATAATGAATATCACAATATGCTTCGTAATTTTTTAAAGAGTTCAATTTGGGTATATCAATTTCAAGCTCTATAATCTCTGTTGATGATGATTGCTGTAAGTATTGACATAAACATTTTTTTTCTGCATTTCTTTTATATAAAGATTATGATTTTCAAAAGTTTTCAAAACATCCGCAACATCATTGTATGGAATGAGACCATCATTCCATTGTAAATTGTTAATATATATGTAATTATCTTGTACATTGACGTTATCATTTAGTTATTCTTTAGGATAGGGAGGTTTAAAAAAATATAGTGTAGGTATTATTGAACCTTGACTAAGTACTACCAATTCTTTAACGAAAAGGTGATGTCCATTACCCACCACAAACTGAAGATCAACAAATAATATTTTTTTTGTCATTATAATTTTTGTTCCTGGTTTTGGATATCTGCAAACGTTCTAAATGAAATGTGTAATACGAATGAAGACATACAAGATATTTTTAAACATTATATATTTATTTTCATTATATTTTAACAATATTAATATTTCTTAAATTATTTCTTATAGCGTTATGACAGTTGCTTTTTTTCAGGCTAGTTTTTTACGATAAATCCTAGCCGGGAATAAAAGAGATAGATAGATTTTGCGAGACAGAGATAGTATAATTTTGAATAATAAAATATATATATAAAAAAATATATTTTTGTTTTATATATTTGAAAAATATAAATATAAATTTTTGAACGAATTAAAAAAAAAAATAAGAATAACTTATGTTTAACATTTCTTCAAAAATTATTTATTTTAAAGTATATTTTTTGAATTCCTTCAAAAATTTGTAATAATTTTCTGAAATGTAAAAAAAAAAGTTTCTACAGGCTAAAAAGAATATAATTGGTTTATTTTTCTTTATCGTCGCGTTCAATTTACGGTAAATCCATAGTTGGCAACAAATTTGTAGCTTCTATTTACGATAAAGCTTTGATAAAGAGCTCTATAGTGCATCACTCACTCTAGTATAATTTTTCTATGATTTTTTTCTCTCTCTTTCTAAGTTGATAGAAAGTCTGAAAATTAGCTTGAAAAAAAGCAACTGTCATAACGCTATTAAATAGATAACATATACAATTTTTAGTTCTTATATTTTTAAAAAAAATACAATATTACATTGTATTTTGTATTTGATAACCGTATGGGATTGTACCAAAATCATATCCAGTGCAAATTCTTTTTGTGAATGTAAAACCAAATTTTTTAGATTCACTGCAACAACAACAAATCCTTTTTTTCTTTTAATTTTTTTGGCGTCGTGTATTGTGTATGTACCAGTAGACTTCAGTAGATTTTTTAAATTTTCAAAATTTAAAATTTTTTTATTTGTTAAATTACATGTAATACATTTACATTTCGCAACTTCACCATTTTGATTTGTCTCAGGATTAAAATATCTATATGAATAGCATTTTGGTCCCGTTGATACAAATTCTGTAATATATGTTCTCGGACCATAGTCTGCTAATTCATCTGTAAATTCACCTAAAAAGTTTCCTGTAACAGGCTTGTAGGGTGAATCTTTATTTTCTATAAAAATTATTGAGTCTGTATCACAATACAAAACATTTTTTCCAATTTTATAAAGTTCTTCATACAATTTTATACGAGCATGTGCTGTGGTATATTTACCTACAGGTAAAGAGACGTGTTTAAGTGGTGTTGCGAGTTCCGTATGTGTATACTGCCAGTTAATCCAAATCTGTTGTTCTCCTGCTATAAACAAGTCTTGAATTTTTACACCTGGTGAATGTCCGAGCTTATTAAATTCATCAATTGATGTTACTACACTAGTTAGTAGTAAGACCTAAGAGAGAGCTAGCTCACACCCCTGAAGCCCATCTACCCGGGCTGCGTAATTGGTGGCGCCATCTGTGAGAATTTGTGTGGTGGTGGTTTGAAAGCGCCTGAATATATGCATAAATATATAATTTATCCTGAAGCCCGGCTGTAATGCCTGAAGCCCGGCTGTAATGCCTGAAGCCTGGCTGCAATGTCTGAAGCTCGGCTGTAATTGGTGGCGCAATCCGTAAGAAGAAGCCCGGCTGTAATTGGTGAGAATTGTTGTGTGGTGTTTTGAAAGCGCCTGAATATACGCATACATATATAATTTTTGAGTGAGATGTTTTGTTTTTTGTGTGGTGTTTTGAGAGCACCTGAATATATGCATTGTGCTAAGGCTATACTAATTTATAGTTGGTTTACAACATAGATAATATATACTTAATAGATCGCCAACTCTCAAAGAAATATAACAGCGCCACTCTTACATAGAAATTGAAATGGGAACTAAATTTTTCATGACCCTATTATTTTTTTTTCACTCCCAACCCTATTCTTTTATTTTTTTTTCTCCCATAACGCCCATAACCCTTTTTTTTTTTTTAATTATAAATAAAAATAAATAAAGAAAATAATTTATAGTAAATTTTTTATTTTATTGATTTTCCTTTTTTTACAAAAATGTTTTTGGTAATACTTGAAGGCTTTTTTTTGTATTGGGTCATCCGTTGCTGCCTGCATCCTCAAGGAACCGGAAAGTTTTCTGTTGAGGCCATAACAATAATTATGTATAAGTAGTTTTATACAATAAGCATCTTTTAGGATTTGGAAAGCGATGTTTGGTGGCACTTAAATTTTCACAATACGGAACACAACATTTAATGCTATACATTTTTATAATTGTCTTTCTTTTTTATTTTTAAATTTACAAATATATTTTTTAAACACGCTAAACACTGATCAAATATCCAAACATATCACAATACAAAAACACAAACGTTTTTAATTTTAAATGTTTGTAATCATAAACATAACCTCAAATATAAAATTGATAAAAAAATTGCTAAAATGACACTAAAAACGACACTAGCGCTCCCTGAAATTGAAATCGGAAATAATGTCAATTTTATAAACCATTTTCTTATTTTCTTCGAAGTTGAACGGCCGTGGTTTACAAGCAAAATTCTCTTAGTACATTTTCCATGTTTTAAGTTTTTATACTAAATCAAGTCATAATAATACCAACTTTATCCTGGCAAAACATTCTAAGCCGCAACATGATATTAACTTGATAAAATTTGTAGTTTTTATATTGTTAGTTCAAAAGCAGAAATCACTAATGGCGAATTTATATTGAAAAACTTTGCCGGCTTTGCATGAATTTAGAAAGAGATGTGTAATTTTTAATGAACAAATTAATAAGTGCGACAGGAACCGCAATATTTCATTTGCAAGGGATATTTTTCTTTGCAAGGGATAATTTTTTATTTTGCAAGGGATAATTTTTTCTTGCAAGGGATATTTTTTCTTGCAAGGGATATTTTTCATTTGTATATTTTTTAAAAACCAGGGATAAACTTTTTAGCATGGCAATACGGTTTTCTGGCATTTAATAAAAGTATTGCCATTTTAAATAAAAAACAGTATTAAAAAAAATGGAGAACGAAAATGATATGCACGATTACTATGATTATGAAGATTATGAGTATGTGGATGAACAAGAAACTCAATTAAATAACTATATAAAAAATAAAAAATGTTTGTATATAAAAAATGTTTGCTTTGTTTATATATTATATTTGACATATGACGTAATCCATATGACTATTGTCAAATGAAATATTTCCCTGTCAAAAAAAAAAATCCCTAAAAAAAATATGAGCAGCGATCTATTTTTTTCTAATGTAAAATATAATAAACTATCTCTTTCTAAATCCATGCATAACCAGCAAATTATTTCAATATAAATCCGGCATTAGTCAAAAAAATATTTAAGAAGTTTGTGTCTCAAAATTTTCTAATTGTATTTCATATCAATTTCCTCTTAAAAAATATTTTTTAGACTTCAAAGTTTAATGATTACAAAAGGGTTGCAAAAAATGTTTAATTCCAATTGATTTTTTTTAATCAAAACCAAAAGTTTTACCAGAACTGATTTATAGTTTTTTTATTATGTACTATAGATAAATTTGAAAATTGTATTATCAATGAATTTCGTCAACATAAATTGCTAAATTGTAAAATAATAATTTTCTTGAATGAAAGAAATATTTTTTAGTTATACATATTTTATTTATACATTTATATATATTTTCACATAATTTTAAATAAAAGCAATATTTTTTATTAATTTATATGTAGATATATATATATATTTATATATGTATATATATATATATATTAGATAGTATGATCATCATCGTCATCATCATCATCATCGTCCTCATCGACAATTGATTTATCTGAGTGGTATTCCTCGTTGTTGTAAAGGTTTACAAACTCTAATATAGTTGTCCTGTTTCTAGGTCCCATACTTTTCAATCCGCAGGTTCCATTTTTTATGCTATCAATTTCGCGTGTTGGCTATACCGGAGTGGCATAAAAATTTGAAATTTAGGATATCTTGCGATTATTCTGGTACCGAATTTGGTATTTATTTTTTTGATATCTACTATTTTATATATTTTGTTTAATACCATATCCGATGACTTTTTTGTAATAATTTCTTTATATTTATATGATTTGTTTAAAGGATTTATAAAGTTTTCAGCCATTATGTTGTATTATGTTATATTATATATTTTACTATTACACTGTTGAAAGTTCACTTGGAATTGATAAATATAATTGAAAAACTTTTACTTTTATACACCCAGGACATCAAAATTTAGTAATTTGTAAATTTTGTGAAGTTTAATAAAATATTATAATTTTTTGTTCGAATATAAACAAAAACATATTTTCTAAGCCTTCATCCTGAATTATTGATTATAATATAACCATGTGCAAAATCACAAAAAAAAAGAATGTTTATTTAAACAAAATAAACTAATAAGGTTTTACTTCTACTTTTATACACCCATCAGGATATGAAAAATGAATACTTTTATTTTGTTGAGTCTAATAAAATAATGCAATTTTTTGTTCTAATATAAACTGTAATGGTTCATTTTTTTGTATATGAAGAATTAAAGATTGTATATCAAGATTTTCGAATTGCATAATTTTAGGTGTATCGATTTTGAAGTTAAGTTACAAACCCGTGTAGAACTTGTGGAGTGTAGAACTTATCAATCTGAGCAAGTTCCACGTGCCAACATAAAAAAAAATTATTAGCAAAAAGAAAAATTTGTAGTTTATCCACACAAAAATAAATTTATGGGATAAAAATTATTATGGAATAATTATTGTAAATAGGGAATCAATCCTATTTATGTTTTACCTGATTTTAGGGAATTTACCTAAAGTATCATTTTGATCATTTTTTTTAAATTCTAATAGAATTCAGTGGGTTCATTAATCTTTAAAATCAATTTACCTACATTTTATATGTATTAGTAATGATTTTATTAGATTTCTGTAATTTATTTTGAATTAAACGTTATTTTGCAATACAGCTATCCAAATTCATTGTTCAAAATGATGTAAATACCCTTTAAATAGGTGGTAGAAAAAAAAAGTGGACAGTCAAAAATTGTAGTTCAAATGGAAGACAGGTATTCAAAAAAAAAGTGGAATTCACTTTCTAATTTTATTAATAGTCTGGTATTACCTGGCTATTTACGAAACTAGAAAAATTGAATTCATTCCTATTTTTTTTTTTTTTTATTTCGCGATGATTATCTTGCTTTAATTTAAATATTATTTTTATAAATTTTATTTTATTTTAATTTACTTGGGATTTCCTAGTAAATGCCCTAAAAATTATGGCTTAGGAAATCTTGGCAATTTTTGGTTTTAATTTTATTTCATACATATATATATATATATATATATATATACTTAATTTTTGGTTTTTATTTTTTTTTCATATAATATATATATAAAATTTAGTTATTACGTGATTTCTTAGTACGTTTTAGTTTTTAGTTCAAGAAATTTCAATAATAGGTTTTATTTTATTTTATAGTATGGAATATTCTGCATATTTTAATTTTTTTATTAATATAAAATTTAGTTTTTTTTATATATTAAATTCAATTCGATTTTTATTTTCTTTAATTTTTATTTTTAATATTTTGTAGATTTATCTAATTTTATTTATTATAAACTCAAATAAGAATTTCATATTCGTATATGAATAATTTGTACTAGGCGATCAGAATCGTTAAAGTAGTACAAATTGCATATGCAAATTATTTGAATTTATAATATTAATGGCTTCTCTATTTATATTAATTACAACAACAAAATTGTAACAAATAGTTGTTAGTGTAATATGCATTAAGTTTTGGTTTTTTTGATATATAATTTTGAGTTATTTTGTAGTTGGTCAATTTAGTTTATTTTTATTAGAATTTTATTAATTTTATATTTTTTTTTATCTATATTTTGAAGATTTTTGTATTTAATTTTATTATAAATTCAAATAAAGTAGAATCTCATATTCGTATAGGAATATGTTGAATAATTTGTACTAGGCGATCAGAATTGTTAAAGTAGTATAAAGGGTGTGTACAATTATTTGAATTTGTAATAATAATTAATGGCTTCCATATATAATATTTATTAATTACAACAACAAAATTTTAATTATTAGTTGTTGTTGTAAAATGTATTAATTTTGAGTAGAATTTTTATTGTAGAGTTATATTTTTTTTATATCAGAATTATTTTATATTTGTGTATACAATTTTTTTTTGAATTTATTTTGGATTTTTAATAAAAATTATTTTTCAAAATGGACGAAATAATGTCTCTTTTTAAATAAGGTTTTTTTATTTTTCCTTCGCAGGGTTTAAGAATTTTTTTTTTGAGATTATGTAGTGATTGAGTGAGTAATGAATAATATATAGGGTGATCATACATTTAGGATTATTTTAGGATTTTGTATTGATCACATGGATGGGTGGGCAAAATTTAAAATTTTTCTATTAATTTTTATTAGTATATTTTATCCTTGATTTTCTTTATTTATTTTATTTAGTTTATTATTGCACGCAATTTTTGTATGAATGTTACGCGCATTTGTGAACCCCCCTATTTTCCGGCTTAAGCTACCCCAATTAGACGTGCAGCGCGATAAACCAATATTATATTTGGCTAAAAATAAAAATGATTAACATACATTCATTACAAAACAAAACCATATTTTATTAGCTTGAATCCTGAACTAGTGATTATAATTTAACCTTGTGCATGTGCATCGCCAGCGAATATATTTTATTATAAGTTCTTTACCCAGGACATAAAAAAAATATTTTTATTTTGTTGTCTAATAAAATATTATGATTTTTTGTTTTATTCTCAGCTGTAGAAAGCGTATTATGCAGATAAAGTTATTTTCATCATATAACTGATTGAGTAAATAATTATAAAATAATGTGTGAGAAATAAAAGATAATATTGAAATTTGTATTATGTTTTTAAAGATTTAATAAATACATTTTATATGTTTAAATTTAATGTGTTATTTTATAATGACCCCAGGGTATGGTATCATGTGAATTATTTAAAAGTTTTCTTTTGTCATCATATGGACTTAAACAAATTTTGTTTTGTTTTAATGAATAGACTAAATGATTTCTTGATGTTATAGTATTTTGGGTGCAAGTTAAAGTTTTTTGTAAAAGCAAGCAATCTAGGTAGTCATCAAATGTAATTTTATTTTTAATAATAGTAGTGTTAACTCCTTTAGCTTTTTTGAATGCATCAATGTCATTAACTCTAATGGAACACATCTTTGATCTCAATCCAACGAATTCAGTCATTATTTGACCATTATTTACATCTTTCATTAGACCTGGCTTCTTTTTGTTGACTAAATCTAATCCATATTTATTATTTTCAGGATAATTACTTGTATCGAATTTATGAATATCTGTTTTCATAATATTATAAATATTAGAACATTTTATTTCATAAATTAATGAGTCTGTATCAGTATACATCATTTTACATGCTAATCCAAACTTATTCTGCATGTAGTTATAATGAAAATCATAAACACATGTTTTAGATATGTCTAATATACTAAAGCCAATATAAATAGGTTTATTCATATAGACTTCAGACTTTTTAAACTCTACAGCTACTAAATTTTCATCAAAAATTCTGGAACTATGAAAAGTAGGTTTTGCTATTAATACGTTTGCTCCATTTCGTCCATTCCAATGGTTTACCAATTTAATTGTTCTATAGTTATGAACATTCTCCATAGTTTTACCAAATATTGCATTTGTCATTAATATATACAAATTTTTTTCAAAATCATTTATAGATTTTTTGCGCATTTCAGTATTGAGATCAATATAACTTTTTAGCCAGGGACTTTGTTTAAATTTTAAAATGCTATGTATTTTTACTAACACAAGTCCATTTTCTAAAGCCTGCTGTAAATTTCTATAATGAATTACATAGTTTTTTTTACCATTCAAAGTTGTTAATAATTTTTCCGTTTTACTATTGGAAGCAATTAAATGTTCTGCGCAAAAAGGTAAATCACTATGATTATCATGAATTTCTTGAGGATAATCAAGATCTACTTCTAGAATATATCCAACAGAAGAAACATCATTAATTTGAGTAACATCAAAGCCAGTGATTTCAGTATCATTTAACCACTTGAAATCACTAATTGGTAAATATTGTGACATAGCCCAACCATATAAATTGTTAACATCATAATACATTAAATAAATACTTTCAGCCTCAGAATCATATGTAGACATATACTTATTATTGGCTTTACTATATCTGTTAAATAATTAATATTAAAAAAAATAATAATTTTGAAATAATATAATAATACATATTAGAACATTGGCTTAAGCCACCACGAATACCTCTTTCAATAAATAAGAGCATATCGATGTCAGTAAGAAGATTTAATTTAACTCCAGAGTATTTTAACATACAATCCCAGGTAAATCCTGGTAGTGTATAATAATTAGCCGGATCTAATCCGTATGTTGTAATACAATTATTGCGAAAATATTCAAACACATCCGCCAGTAACAAAATATCTGTTTTCATATAAATATCTGAATATTCACCCAAATTTTTAATTTTAAAAGTTTTCCAAACTTTTTGAGCGTGATTGTAATCGTTATCTGATATATTACAATCATTTAACTTATTATAAAAATCGGTCTTGCTTGGTAAATTAGTTACATCTAATTTCTCTGAAGCATCAATAAAATCATATGGAAAAAACCCTTTTGTTGTTATTAAATTTAACTCTTCATCGTTTAGATTTAACCATTCGTTTCGTGTTATTAATTTCTCATTTAATGTTAAATATTTGGCTAGTTTATCCAGTGAAGCTGACATAAATCTAAATGAATCAATAAATTTGAATCGCAAGTCGGTACCAAAAACATTCTTTACAAATGATATATATTTTTCCTTATTTGTTGGTATAAGAGATATTTTTCCATAAAATTGTAATGCAATATCTTTTATTATGAAGTGTGAATCGTAACCAGATAAGTTATGAAAAACTACTGGTATATCTCTTGAAAGGAGATATTGCTGATTACATACTGAATGGGCTGCACCTCTATATTTACCAGTTAAATGACAATGATCCTTAACGCGAACATCACTTTCATCAAAATGCTTTTCAGTAGTGTATTTATATACGTTCTGGGACAAAGGAAATGTGCAAATAAAATGTGCAAAAATTCTTAAAATAATATTGAAAATAATTTTTTTTACCTTCGCTGTGTATCAAATTAAAAAAAAATCTTAATGAATGCTAGGGAAAAAACATTTATTTCATTAATTTTTGAAGTTATTATTAGTTCTTTGAGTATTGAATTATTTCATTCACCAAGGAAAGTAGATATGGAAACTCATAGTTCCATTTGTAGCGAATTACTGTCGACATCAAATAACTTAGTTATTACTAAATGTCAACATATATTTCATAGCGCATGTATCAGCGTGTCCAAATTGTCGTGAGGAATGTCTTGTAAAAGATATTAAAACCCACAAACTTAAACAATCGAGAAATACTGGTGCATCATTAAAAACTAATGTTACGACCAGGTTTCAGACTTATTTATTAACCCCTGATAAAATCACAAATCCAAGTATGGTTGCATAAAACCAGTTTGCAACCATAAACGACCAAATATCGAATTCAGATCCAAGAGGTGCAATCGGAAATTCTTTCGATTTATCCGCTTTAACGGAAATCATTAGGAAAACGGTAGAAGTAAACCAATATCTAGCTATGAGTAGATTACAAGCCAGCTTGAAACAATCGATAAAGGAAACCGTAGAACATTCGATACAAAATATGAATATTCGCCCAGAACCTAGGTTAACATTACCAAATAATGTAAATAATAATTTCGCATTTCCTCCACCATTAGTGGAAAACCATAATAGGAATACTATTAATCAATCGGTTAATAGTACTCAAAATAATAGTGAACGATTTTCACAACCAAGACGAAATAATAATAGAAATTTAAATACAGATTCGGTTCCGAATAGAAATTCAAATTATGACTTAAATCATAACCATGGAAATAATGATAATCAAGAACAAAATCACGTCGGAACTATAATTTCCAATGAACGTAGAGCCAACTTGATCAAAAGTTGGAATTTAAATTTTAGCGGTAATCGTACTGGTCTGACGGTTGATGAATTTATTTACCGAATAGAAACATTAACAAATCAAATGTTAAATAGAGATTTTCAGAATTTATGTTCTGATTTACATTTAGTATTCACGGATAAAGCCAAAAATTGGTATTGGCGATATCATAAAAAAGTCGCGGGTAGAATTCAGTGGCCCGATTTTTGTCAAGCGTTACGCGGACAATTCGAAGAACGGCGTAGCGATATAGATATCATAGAACAAATCCGTGAAAGAAAACAACGAAACGGAGAGTGTTTTGATGATTTTTACGAATCGATTATGTATCTATATGATAAATTAAGAGATCAGATTTCTGATGCAGACTTATTGAACATTATAAAAAGAAATTTACGGGAGGATGTACGAAGAGATCTTCTCTATGTAGACGTTTGGAACATAGACCATTTACGTTCCTTATGTAGAGCAAAAGAAGATCTAAATAACGATATACGTAAACGAAATAATTTTACTCATAAACCATATCCTTCTCGGAATGTATCAGAAATCCAAACTGACGGTGTAGATTTATCTGAACCACCATTATTAGATAATAATGAGATTGATGTAATCAATTTCAATTCTGACAATAATGATAAAACTATTAGTTGTTGGAATTGCGACGTAATAGGGGCATCATTTTACTGATTGTTTATCACCCAGAAAAATACTAGGTTTATTAGACAGTGGAGCGACCGCAAGTTGTATAAGTTTCGATAGTGCTAAAGAATTATTAAACTCTAATTTACCTTATGCAAAGTTTAGCTCAGAAGTTAAAACTGCTGACGGAGGTAAACAAACGGTACGAGGTAGTATATACACAGATGTAACCTTTCGTGGTGAAACGAAAAAGATATTATTTTTAATTGTTCCATCACTTACCCAAAATTGTTATTTAGGAATCAATTTTTGGAAAACCTTTAATATTGCTTCGGGAATAATAGGCGAGATTTCGGAGGACATAAAAAAGATCCTAATATGCATTCTCTAACTAAAGAACAAATCGCGAAGTTAGAAGTTGTGAAAAATGCTTTTCCATCGTTTCAGAAGAATGGATTGGGTAAAACTAAATTTTTAAGTCATGTTATTGATGTGGGTGATGCAAAACCAATTTAACAACGTCATTATCCTGTATCTCCAGCAATTGAAAAATTAGTGTACGACGAAGTAGATAGAATGATCTCGTTAGGTGTTATTGAAGAAAGTCAGAGTCCATGGAGTTCGCCAGTTGTTCTGATGAGAAAACCTGGTAAAGTCAGAATCTGTTTAGATTCGCGAAAAGTAAATAACGTAACAATAAAAGATGCGTATCCGTTACCACATATCGAAGGTATTCTTAGTCGGTTACCAAAAGCAAAAATTATTTCAAGTTTAGACTTGAAAGACGTTTTTTGGCAGATACCTCTTGAAAAACAATTTATCAATTTAAAGTCATGCCATTTGGATTATGCAATGCTCCTCAAACTATGTGTAGATTGATGGATTTAGTAATTCCACCACATTTAAAAAATGAAGTTTTTGTTTATTTAGACGATTTATTGATAATCTCGGAAACTTTCGAAGATCATATGAAAATATTAACTACAGTTGCTGAACATCTTCGTAAAGCGGGATTAACAATAAATGTAGGAAAAAGTAAATTTTGTTTAAATGAAGTAAAATATCTGGTTTCGTAGTAGGAAAAGGCGGTCTTAGAGTAGATTCAGATAAAGTTAGTGTAATAGCTGACTATCCAGCACCAAATTCAGTACGGCAAGTTCGCAGATTTCTAAGAATGGCCGGGTATTACAGACGTTTCCTTGAAGATTATGCAACATTATCTACCCCAATAACTGAATTATTAAAAAAAGGTCGATCTAAATTCGTTTGGACTAATGAAGCTGATGTAGCTTTTCGTAAAATTAAGAATTCGTTGTCGTGTGCTCCTGTTTTAATTAATCCTGATTTTTCGCGTCCTTTTGTCATACAATGTGATGCTAGTAATCGTGGTGTAGGTTGCGTATTAATTCAAGTAGATGATCAAGGAAACGAACGTCCTGTAGCTTTTATGAGCAAAAAGTTAAACTCAGCTCAGAGAAATTACACAGTCACGGAAAAAGAATGTTTAGCTGCAATAATGGGAATAAAAAAATTCAGAGCATATATTGAAGGACACCCATTTCATTATATGAATTAGTAGATCTTAAGGGTAGAAGCGTTGGTATTTATCACGCAAAGGATATTCGGAAATAATATCATAGGTTGATTAGAAACTTTAGAAAAATATATTTGTATAAATTTATAAGATAGAATTCAATTTATTTAATCATCCATTAGCGTAGTATGTATATATATATATATGAATTCAACGAAAATTGCCGGATTTCCATATCCATTAGAATTGGTAGGAAGAATAAATTAACAAAATTATATATTTCAGTTTAGCAATTATGATGGACGAGAGGGAGTTGGAAGAGTATTTATCGTGGGATATCCCTCGGACTCCGACCACTCCCGAGCATTGGAAAGATAGCCCAAATGAACTGGAGGTATCATCTCCAGCGTATGCTGCCGAGCTCGAGGTTCTCCCTCGTACTCAGTTACCACCATTACCACCACGTACACCACCACGTAACCTAGGGGAGAAGCAGTACGACGTACAGACACGGGAAGGGGTGTGGTTCAAAATGTCTTACGAAGAGTTAAGTAATGTCCCACTGCAGCAGGTGTTGAAGCAGGGGAGAAAACACCGAACCATATTTTTGAAAATTGGAGGTCGAGTACGGGTGAAATGGGCGAGAGGCCGGTGGGAATATTATAATTACCGGGATGAAAAGGATGTATTGTTGGCGTCGCCCAGACTTAACACTAGCCGCGAAGAAAAAAACAAATACAGCAGCGCAAGCGAAAACTACAACAAAAAAAGAAGAAAAAAGCCGAGTCAACTGCAACATCAACATCAATTACCACCTCAAGCGGTACCCGATGAAGGAAGATTTAATTATATTTTTTATTATTTTTATTATTTTTTATTTTTTGAATATTTTGAATTATTTTTTTTATGAATTTTTTTTTTTCTTATTTTGAATTATCATTTTTTTTTCTAGTTATTAAGTTTGTTTTTATTTTTTTTATTATTTAGTAAGTATTGTATTATAATACAAAAATTTCTTGAACTATATCGGGATTAATTATTAATTTTTTTTGTGTCAATAAACCATCATAGAGTTCCGTTTCGCTGGTAATAACCGCCAACGTATCTGTTCTGTAATGGTTTATTTTTTTGTATATGAAGAATTAAAGATTGTATATCAAGATTTTCGAATTGCATAATTTTAGGTGTATCGATTTTGAAGTTAAGTTACAAACCCGTGAACTTGTGGAGTGTAGAACTTATCAATCTGAGCAAGTTCCACGTTCCAACATAAAAATAAATTATTAGCAAAAAGAAAAATTTGTAGTTTATCCACACAAAAATAAATTTATGGGATAAAAATTATTATGGAATTATTATTGTAAATAGGGAATCAATCCTATTTATGTTTTACCTGATTTTAGGGAATTTACCTAAAGTATCATTTTGATCATTTTTTTTTGAATTCTAATAGAATTCAGTGGGTTCATTAATCTTTAAAATCAATTTACCTACATTTTATATGTATTAGTAATAATTTTATTAGATTTCTGTAATTTATTTTGAATTAAACGTTATTTTGCAATACAGCTATCCAAATTCATTGTTCAAAATGATATAAATACCCTATAAAATCGGTGGTAGAAAAAAAAAGTGGACAGTCAAAAATTGTAGTTCAAAGACAGGTATTCCCTGGAATTCACTTTCTAATTTTATTAATAGTCTGGTATTACCTGGCTATTTGCGAAACTAGAAATTTGAATTCATTCCTATTTATTTAATTTTTTTTATTTCGCGATGATTATCTTGCTTTAATTTAAATATTATTTTTATAAATTTTATTTTATTTTAATTTACTTGGGATTTCCTAGTAAATGCCCTAAAAATTATGGCTTAGGAAATCTTGGCAATTTTTGGTTTTAATTTTTTTTCATACATATATATATATATATATACTTAATTTTTGGTTTTTATTTTTTTTTTGATATAATATATATATAAAATTTAGTTATTACGTGATTTCTTAGTACGTTTTAGTTTTTAGTTCAAGAAATTTCACTATTATTATATTTTATAGTATGGAATATTCTGCATATTTTAATTTTTTTATTAATATAAAATTAAGTTTTTTTTATATATTAAATTCAATTCGATTTTTATTTTCTTTAATTTTTATTTTTAATATTTTGTAGATTTATCTAATTTTATTTATTATAAACTCAAATAAGAATTTCATATTCGTATATGAATAATTTGTACTAGGCGATCAGAATCGTTAAAGTAGTACAAATTGCATATACAAATTATTTGAATTTATAATATTAATGGATAAAAAAAAATATAATTTATATTAATTACAACAACAAAATTGTAACAAATAGTTGTTAGTGTAATATGCATTAAGTTTTGGTTTTTTTGATATATAATTTTGAGTTATTTTGTAGTTGGTCAATTTAGTTTATTTTTATTAGAATTTTATTAATTTTATATTTTTTTTTATCTATATTTTGAAGATTTTTGTATTTAATTTTATTATAAATTCAAATAAAGTAGAATCTCATATTCGTATAGGAATATGTTGAATAATTTGTACTAGGCGATCAGAATTGTTATAGTAGTATAAAGGGTGTGTACAATTATTTGAATTTGTAATAATAATTAATGGCTTCCATATATAATATTTATTAATTACAACAACAAAATTTTAATTATTAGTTGTTGTTGTAAAATGTATTAATTTTGAGTAGAATTTTTATTGTAGAGTTATATTTTTTTTTATATCATAATTATTTTATATTTGTGTATACAATTTTTTTTTGAATTTATTTTGGACTTTTAATAAAAATTATTTTTCAAAATGGACGAAATAATGTCTCTTTTTAAATAAAGTTTTTTTATTTTTCCTTCGCAGGATTTAAGAATTTTTTTTTTGAGATTATGTAGTGATTGAGTGAGTAAGTAGATTTGAATAATATATAGGGTGATCATACATTTAGGATTATTTTAGGATTTTGTATTGATCACATGGATGGGTGGGCAAAATTTAAAATGGTAAACATCTAAATCCATTTTCATTAAACATGTTTATCTAATTTTGGTGTTACATATTAGTTTTAGGGGAATTTAAAATTTAGAGTAGTTTATTTTATTTTTCTATTAATTTTTATTAGTATATTTTATCCTTGATTTTCTTTATTTATTTTATTTAGTTTATTATTGCACGCAATTAATTTTTGTATGAATGTTACGCGCATTTGTGAACCCCCCTATTTTCCGGCTTAAGCTACCCCAATTAGACGTGCAGCGCGATAAACCAATATTATATTTGGCTAAAAATAAAAATGATTAACATACATTCATTACAAAACAAAACCATATTTTATTAGCTTGAATCCTGAACTAGTGATTATAATTTAACCTTGTGCATGTGCATCGCCAGCGAATATATTTTATTATAAGTTCTTTACCCAGGACATAAAAAAAATATTTTTATTTTGTTGTCTAATAAAATATTATGATTTTTTGTTTTATTCTCAGCTGTAGAAAGGGTATCATGCAGATAAAGTTATTTTCATCATATAACTGATTGAGTAAATAATTATAAAATAATGTGTGAAAAATAAAAGATAATATTGAAATTTGTATTATGTTTTTAAAGATTTAATAAATACATTTTATATGTTTAAATTTAATGTGTTATTTTATAATGACCCCAGGGTATGGTATCATGTGAATTATTTAAAAGTTTTCTTTTGTCATCATATGGACTTAAACAAATTTTGTTTTGTTTTAATGAATAGACTAAATGATTTCTTGATGTTATAGTATTTTGGGTGCAAGTTAAAGTTTTTTGTAAAAGCAAGCAATCTAGGTAGTCATCAAATGTAATTTTATTTTTAATAATAGTAGTGTTAACTCCTTTAGCTTTTTTGAATGCATCAATGTCATTAACTCTAATGGAATACATCTTTGATCTCAATCCAACGAATTCAGTCATTATTTGACCATTATTTTCATCTTTCATTAGACCAGGCTTCTGTTTGTTGACTAAATCTAATCCATATTTATTATTTTCAGGATAATCACTTGTATCGAATTTATGAATATCTGTTTTCATAATATTATAAATATCAGAACATTTTATTTCATAAATTAATGAGTCTGTATCAGTATACATCATTTTACATGCTAATCCAAACTTATTCTGCATGTAGTTATAATGAAAATCATAAACACATGTTTTAGATATGTCTTATATACTAAAGCCAATATAAATAGGTTTATTCATATAGACTTCAGACTTTTTTAACTCTACAGCTACTAAATTTTCATCAAAAATTTTGGAACTATGAAAAGTAGGTTTTGCTATTAATACGTTTGCTCCATTTCGTCCATTCCAATGGTTTACCAATTTAATTGTTCTATAGTTATGAACATTCTCCATAGTTTTACCAAATATTGCATTTATCATTAATTTATACAAATTTTTTTCAAAATCATTTATAGATTTTTTGCGCATTTCAGTATTGAGATCAATATAACTTTTTAGCCAGGGACTTTGTTTAAATTTTAAAATGCTATGTATTTTTACTAACACAAGTCCATTTTCTAAAGCCTGCTGTAAATTTCTATAATGAATTACATAGTTTTTTTTACCATTCAAAGTTGTTAATAATTTTTCCGTTTTACTATTGGAAGCAATTAAATGTTCTGCGCAAAAAGGTAAATCACTATGATTATCATGAATTTCTTGAGGATAATCAAGATCTACTTCTAGAATATATCCAACAGAAGAAACATCATTAATTTGAGTAACATCAAAGCCAGTGATTTCAGTATCATTTAACCACTTGAAATCACTAATTGGTAAATATTGTGACATAGCCCAACCATATAAATTGTTAACATCATAATACATTAAATAAATACTTTCAGCCTCAGAATCATATGTAGACATATACTTATTATTGGCTTTACTATATCTGTTAAATAATTAATATTAAAAAAAATAATAATTTTGAAATAATATAATAATACCTATTAGAACATTGGCTTAAGCCACCACGAATTCCTCTTTCAATAAATAAGAGCATATCGATGTCAGTAAGAAGATTTAATTTAACTCCAGAGTATTTTAACATACAATCCCAGGTAAATCCTGGTAGTGTATAATAATTAGCCGGATCTAATCCGTATGTTGTAATACAATTATTGCGAAAATATTCAAACACATCCGCCAGTAACAAAATATCTGTTTTCATATAAATATCTGAATATTCACCCAAATTTTTAATTTTAAAAGTTTTCCAAACTTTTTGAGCGTGATTGTAATCGTTATCTGATATATTACAATCATTTAACTTATTATAAAAATCGGTCTTGCTTGGTAAATTAGTTACATCTAATTTCTCTGAAGCATCAATAAAATCATATGGAAAAAACCCTTTTGTTGTTATTAAATTTAACTCTTCATCGTTTAGATTTAACCATTCGTTTCGTGTTATTAATTTCTCATTTAATGTTAAATATTTGGCTAGTTTATCCAGTGAAGCTGACATAAATCTAAATGAATCAATAAATTTGAATCGCAAGTCGGTACCAAAAACATTCTTTACAAATGATATATATTTTTCCTTATTTGTTGGTATAAGAGATATTTTTCCATAAAATTGTAATGCAATATCTTTTATTATGAAGTGTGAATCGTAACCAGATAAGTTATGAAAAACTACTGGTATATCTCTTGAAAGGAGATATTGCTGATTACATACTGAATGGGCTGCACCTCTATATTTACCAGTTAAATGACAATGATCCTTAACGCGAACATCACTTTCATCAAAATGCTTTTCAGTAGTGTATTTATATACGTTCTGGGACAAAGGAAATGTGCAAATAAAATGTGCAAAAATTCTTAAAATAATATTGAAAATAATTTTTTTTACTGCATACAAATTAATTTATTTTTAAGAATTTATGCACATTAGTAATTTTCACTTTAATGAAATTCGACACCGCTTTAATTTAATTTAAAAAATTTATACTTGATTATAATTGCAATTTTTTTTTCTACTTCCGGTCGAGAATAATAATATGTAATATGATCTAAATTAATTTACTTTTCTAAAACTTTTGGTAATTTCAAGGGTCAATGAATTGATTCGGATGTACGTGCATTAATATTGTTTTTTCACGTTTAAAATTTAGCATAACCAGATAATTAATTAAAAAGGTCAAAATATTGGAAATAAAATCCATGGCCCATACAAAATAATGCACATTTTGAACACTTTTGCACATTTTAATACTTTTTATGAAATAAGTAATTCATCGCAAATGGGCAAAATGTTCGAAATAAATTCGACACGCCATACAAAATAATGCAAATTTTGCTCATTTTTGCACATTTTAATAGTTTATATGAAATAAGTAATTCTTCGCAAATGTGCAAAGTATTGAAAATAAATCCCATACCCCATACAACATAATGCTTATTTTTGCACATTTTAATAGTTTATATGAAATGAATAATTCTTCGCAAATGGGCAAAATATTGAAAATAAATTCCACACACCCTACAAAATAATGCACATTTTGCTTATTTTTGCACATTTTAATAGTTTATATAAAGTATAATTCTTCGCAAATGTGGATAATATTGAAAATAAATTCCATACCATTCAAAATAATGCACATTTTGCTCATTTTTGTACATTTTAATAGTTTATATGAAATAAGTAATTCTTCACAAATGTGCAAAATATTGAAAATAAATTCCATACCATTCAAAATAATGCTCATTTTGTTGTTTTTTGCACATTTTAATAGTTTATATGAAATAAGTAATTCTTCACAAATGTGCAAAATATTGAAAATAAATCCCAAACACCATACAAAATAATGCACATTTTGGTCATTTTTGTACATTTTAATAATTTATATGAATGAAATGAGTAATTCTTTGAAAATGGGCAAATGTAAATCTACAACTCCATACAAAATTATAAACATTTCCTTCATTTTTGAACGCATTAAGTTTCGATTAAAAATATTTATACTAATTTTAAATGTTTTTCTACTTCCGGCTAAGGGTAATATATAGCACGATCTAAATGGATTTTTTTTTTACTTTTCTAAAAGTTTCGGGAATTTTAAGGGTCAATTAATTCAGACTCAACTAAAATGGGCGAAATATCGAAAATAAATTCCATACTCCATATAAAATAATAAACATTTTATTCATTTTTGCGCATTTCATATAAACTATTGAAATTAATTCGTCTAAAATATCGAAAATAAGAAATTTGACACCGCATTAACTTTCGATTAAAAGTATTTCTCTGGCAGAGGGGCAAAAGCACTTTATAGTTTTCCAGAAAAGCGTTTTTATCGAATATGTTCTGCTACTTTTACATTTGACAATAGTATTATATTAAGATTTTTTATCCATATGTGGATAGTTTTACAATGAATTCTAAACTTCCTGGGAAACTAAACGGTTAAGTGCTTGGCAACCCTTTTTTTGGTCCGGAATTAATTTTAGTAATTTGGCTTGTTTTATCAATGTAGAATTGCGAAAAATATTACATTCAGATCGAGTTAGATGTTTCAGCTAAAATATTCGATTGTCATTGAACTTGGCTTAGGTGAAGTAAATTTTCTTTTTTAATACTGAATTAAATGGTTTTGTCCCGTAGTCAGAGATTTATACTTAAGCGTAATATTAATTTTCTTTTTCCTTCAGGCTAAGAATAATATATTACAACATGATCTAAATTATTCTAATTTTTTTACTTTTCCAAAAGTTTTAGGAATTTTATGAGTCAATAAATTGAACTGGTGTATTATATATTATTTTTTCACACTTTTAAATTTCGCATAAGTCATTACTTAAATTTTCAACCTATCAATTTTAGCGATTTAATAATAATTTAACGGGAATTAATTCGTTTTTGTCAAATCAATTATTATCTGAACAATAAAATGATGTATATTTTATTAAAATCCTGATTTTTTGTTAATTTTATTAATTAAGTAATTTATATAATAAGAAATTATTATTAACTTAAATTTGCAAACCTATCACAAATAATTTTAAAGATAAATATTTTTCTCAATTAAATTTGTCAATTCATCAATTAATAATTCATTATTACTGAAAAAAACAAATATTTATTTTAGCTATTGATTAGTTGAAAAGTTTTGTGACTTTTACCGGAAAATTGATAAGTATTTGTGAAAATTAAAAATATTTATACTTAAGTTTGAGTTTTTTTTTTTTTACTTCCTAAATTCAATTCAATAATTATTATTAATTATTAAGCATAATACATTATTTCATTATTGACGATTTCGATGGTCTGCCTGCATATTATGCATATATGAATCCAAAAATTAAAATATAAATCCGAATCCTCAAAGTATAATATTTTTATTTAGGATACTTCAGCGGGAATCATTCTGAAATTTCATAGGAAAATGTTATAAAGTTCAAAAAATCATTTAAAGTAAGTTTTACCCGTTTTCAATTAAATTCGATACTAAGATTAGTTACGCGATATATCTGTTGATCTTAAATTAGTACTTTCAGCAGATTCATGAGCCTGTATAAATTACATTTTATATTTTTTTTAAACTTATTGATACTTCTTTATAAAATTGATTGTTTTTCAATTATATAATACTTTATGTGTAAATTCAAATATTTTTTTTTATTTTCTCTCCATCACACTTCAAATTATGTTATTATTGCATTTATAATCCGAGTTTCATTCTATTATTTTCCTTGCAATGGATTTTCTTGCGATGAATATTTTAGGGGTATGAAGTTTTCTTGCGAAGGATTTTCTTGTGATCAATTATCCGCGATGAAATTTACTTGTACGAATTTTGCTAACGATTAATTTTCTGCTACGATTTTTTCTTGGCTACGAATTTTTCTTGCGATGAATTTTTCTAACGATTAATTTTCTGCAATGAAATTTCCTGCGATGAATTTTCCTAGTGATTAATTTTCTGCAATGAATTTTTCTTGGCGAGGAATTTTCTTAGCGATTAATTTTCTGTGATGAATTTTTTATGTGTATGAAGTTTTCTTGCGAAGGATTTTCTTGTAATGAATTTTCCTAGCGATTAATTTTCAGCGATGAAGTTTTCTTGCGTTGAATTTTCCTAACGATTAATTTTCTGCGATGAATTTTTTTTGGGTATAAAGTTTTCTTGCGATCAATTATCAGCGATGAAATTTACTTGTACGAATTTTGCTAACGATTAATTTTCTGCTATGATTTTTTCTTGGCTACGAATTTTTCTTGCGATGAATTTTCCTAGCAATTAATTTTCTGCAATGAAATTTCTTGCGATGAATTTTGTCAGCGATTAATTTTGGGCGACGAATTTTCTTAGTGATTAATTTTCTGCAATGAATTTTCTCAGCGATTAATTTTCAGCGATGAAATTTCCTGCGACGAATTTGCCCTGTGATCCATTTTGTGCGATGAATTTTTCTTGACTATGAATTTTCTTGCTTTAGATTTTCTGCGATAAATTTTCTAAAAACCTTAAAAAAGACCTGAGTTAAAAACATTTGAACCAATTAACGGTAATAAAAATGTTTAATGTTGAAAAATCTTTTGCAGATCATAAAATCGTTTTGCTTCTCGGGCTTAAAATTTTGCGTAAACAATTAATTTTTTTGCTTTTGACTTTTCATGCGATTAATTTTAAACGTCCGCCTCATAAAAATCATGCCATTACTTTTAGTGAATTAAGCGGCGCTACTTTTGACTTTTACTGCGATTACTTGTAAACGTCTAAAGATCATGGCATTACTTTTAGCGAATTACTTTAAGCGGCGCTACTTTCGACTTTTAATGCGATTACTTGTAAACGTCTAAAAATCATACCATTTCTTTTAGCGAATTAAACGGCGCTACTTTTGACTTTGTATGCGATTACTTTTAAACGTCTAAAAATAATGGCATTATTTTTAGTGAACTACTTTTGACTTTGTATGCGATTACTTTTAAACGTCTGCTTTTGACTTTCTATGCGATTACTTTTAAACGTCTAAAAATCATTGGATTGCTATTATTATTATTATTATTATTTTTATTATTATTATTATTATTATTATTTTTATTATTTTTATTATTATTATTATTATTATTATTATTTTTTATACATTTAAAAGCAATCATGAAAAGCCAAAAGTAGCGCCGCTTAATTCACTTAAAGCAATCCTATGATTTTTAGACGTTTAAAAGTAATCGCATACAAAGTCAAAAGCAGACGTTTAAAAGTAATCGCATACAAAGTCAAAAGTAGTTCACTAAAAGTAATGCCATTATTTTTAGACGTTTAAAAGTAATCGCATTATACATTTAAAAGCAATCATGAAAAGCCAAAAGTAGCGCCGCTTAATTCACTTAAAGCAATCCTATGATTTTTAGACGTTTAAAAGTAATCGCATACAAAGTCAAAAGCAGACGTTTAAAAGTAATCGCATACAAAGTCAAAAGTAGTTTACTAAAAGTAATGCCATTATTTTTAGACGTTTAAAAGTAGTCAAAAGTATCACCGCTTAATTCGCTAAAAGTAATGGCAT